>RPOG01002863.1:35712-45884 GCA_008086565.1 Thalassoma bifasciatum
AGTCACCAATGAAGTGAAAAAACCTTTTTTATCAGTATTTCAGAGAAATCCACAAACTTTTCCACTTGGTCACAAATGTCATTTGGGCTCCTCTGGCTGATGCAGTTTCCTGTTTCCTGTTTTATTCTCTTCACTTTAAAATAAAAGTCTAATGTTACGGTTGCACCACCCTGACATTTGACAAGGTGAAAATTACGGGACAAAAGTTTTTTACATTTCTCAACAGCTTTAAAATTCTTTTTATTTGCAAAGAATGTTTTATTTAAAAAGGTTCAAGCATAAAATAATGCCACTGTATTTTTAATTTCCATTTACAATAACTGACATTCAATTTTTAGAGTTTAATTACTGTGGATACTTGTCAGGACGGTTGCACCACCTGACATTTTGGGGGTTTGAGGAACCAAAACACAAAAAAACATGTTATATTTTAATAGTTTAAAGATGTGTTCAAATAACACAGGTTTCATAGAATAAATAAATACATGTGATGAAATACTCAATTCATGATGGAAGGAAATATTGCACTTAGACACAAAAAAGGGGACGTCACGTCATTGACCCTTACGCAGACATTAAAAACCCCAGAGGAGCAAAAAAGGTCAAAGCAAAGCATGGACGGTGACATGAGGGAGGAGTAAACTGAAGGAGAAGTTGAGAGAAGTGAACTCGGAAACAGAGACTTTGAGCTGCTAAGAGGCTGATTTGAAAAGTGGTCGGAGGAAAATCTTCGCTGCAGACTGAAAACAGAAAACTGTGCTGAGCCTCAGCTGTGTTTGTTCACTGACTCAAGGCCCATCTGGACAGAACAGATCTGAAAAGACCTGAATGTTCTGGGGGGAGAGAGAAAGATCCTGGGGGCTGATATTTTAGGCCTGTGTCTGTGCGGCTGTGGAGGAAAAAGAGGAGGAATCTGACGTGTTAAAGAAGCGAACAAAGAACGACGGTAAAAACGGTAAAAACAGTCTGCACGGAGAGAAACAACATCATCAAAATAAACTGAAGAAATTTTCTCCCTCTCATTTGACTAATGATGTTTTTTCTTCAGCTTTGTAAATGTTCCAGCTCCAAAGACGCACATTACTCTGTGTTTTGGCGCACAAATTTTGCCTCTAAAATCAGCTTTAACCCTGTGGTGCATAGTGGTCACTGCAGTGGACACCTATTTAAAAGTTA
This sequence comes from Thalassoma bifasciatum, assembly GCA_008086565.1. Classification (NCBI taxonomy): domain Eukaryota; kingdom Metazoa; phylum Chordata; class Actinopteri; order Labriformes; family Labridae; genus Thalassoma; species Thalassoma bifasciatum. The sequence goes on from RPOG01002863.1 coordinate 36,889, forward strand.
TTTACTCCTAAATTCAATTGTTCATGTGGCGGAAACTCATATAAACCTGTGTCAGGATATTTTTATTCTTCATAGAGCCTGAAAAAAAATGTTTTTAATTCTTTTTTCCAAACATATGTATTTTTAAAAAAGTTATCGACAAACGTTTGAGGGTGAAAAAGCTGATAAACTATAAATTATTCTGTGTTAAAATGGATGAAAAAGAGTTGAACTGTTTTGCAAAACATTAAAAAAAAAGATTATTCACGAAATTGCCAAAAAAAGAAAGAAAAGAAAAGAAGTCAAATGAAAAAATAAATCATATTTACATTAAGTTCACACTGTTTTATGTTGAATGCTCAGTTACAAATATTGGAAAAAAAAATTGAAAACTTTTTTTTATACCTTAAGACAATTAAAAACACTCAAGGGAAAAATCCTGACGCTGACTTTCATAATTCATGCATCATTTACATCACCTATTTTTTATGGGTGGAACTTTTTCATTTTGCAGAGTTACAAAAAAGGTATTGTCTATTATTGAAGTTGAAAATAAATTTTTACTTTTTTACTTCAGTACATTTCAGAACATGTACTTTATCTTACTTCTACTCGCGTAAAGGAGATGAATTAGTACTTTTACTTTTACCAGGGTCTTTTTTGCACAATTATCCTTCTACTTAAGTAAAGAATGTGAGGACTTTTGACAGCAATGGTGAAAGTGCAGGTAAAGCGGCGGTGGAGCAGACGTACCTGCCACGGTCTCTTCATGTTGATGGCGATGACGTGGAAGCGGTAGCAGCAGAGCTCGCAGGTCCAGCAGCCTCGCTCGCTGATCCACTTCAGCAGACAGTGCTGGTGAGTGTAACGCACCGAGCCGTCGCAGCGGCACGGGTTCAACAGGTCGCCCTGACAGGGACGAGGAGAAAGAGAAGAACCAGAAGAACGGAGAGGTCAGAGGTCAAATATGAGCTCAGATTAAACGACAAGAGGAGGAGGAGTCATCCATGTAACGACTCAGAGATTTACGCCATCAAGGACGTCGAACGCCGTGTCGGACTGAGCGGTTGGTGTGACCTTAATCTAAAACCCCAAAGAGGACCCCCCCACCCCACCCCCACCCCCCACCCCCCCACCCCACCCTACCCTAGATCCTACAAAAATACACAAAGATCCTCAAAGACGACGAAGAAGCTTCATAACCCAAACATTTAATCACAACATTTCTTTACTGCTTGAAGGAAACCTTTTCTAAAATGTAAACAAAAATTATGTACTGACGCCGTGTACCTCAAGTTAAAAGTATGCAGATAAAAAAATTGGCCTTAAAATCCTTTTTTCTTTTTTTTTTTGCACATACAAAGTTAAAATTGGGAGATAATGAATGAGAAAAAAATGTCCACATTTTCTATACATCCATCTTAAAATTTTGACTTATTATGTTAAAATATAACTATTTACCTGCAGGTTTAATTTTTCATCTCAGCATTTGTCTCTCATTTCAAGAATTAAACTTTATCTCAAATTTTCAACTTTGCATCCCAACATTTTGACTTTTAATTGCAATATTTTGACTATTCAGTTGAAAGTTATGACTTTTTATCTCAAAGTTTCAACTTTTCATCTCAGAATTTTGACTTTTATCTGAAAAGTGTAACTATTTATCTAAAAATTCAACTTTCATCTCAACATTTTGATTTTTTATCTCAAAAACGTAACTATTCATCTTAAGATTTCGACTGTTTATGTCATTACCCTGACTATGTACCCAAATTTTTTTCTTTACGTCTGCAAAAGTGCATTTCCACTTCAGCATTTTCTGTCTGTAAGTGCAGTTTAACAAACAGAGTTTCATGTTTTCATCTTAATATCTTGAGTTCAGGTTGGTGAATAATCAGAATAAAGTCAGTAGCTCAGTGCAGCTTTGATTGATCATAAATATCAATGAGGAAAACAGCATTTTACCACCTGCACTGCAAAAACTGAAATCTAAGCAAGTCATTCTGTCTTATTTGTAGTAAAATTTGTCTTATTGTTCTTAATTTGAGCCACATTCACCAGACCAGGTCATAAAAATGTCTCATTTCAAGTTTTTTTAAGACAAAAATGAGGTGTAAATTGCTTGTAACAAGTCAAAAAAATCTGCCAATGGGATAAGACGAATTCACCCGGGAAGTTCCTTGAAATTAGAAAGATGTCTTAAAACAAGAATCTTTTATCTTATCCCATTGGCTGATTTTTTTTTCACTTGTTACAAGCAATTGATGCCTCATTTTTGTCTTTAAAAAACTTGAAATGAGACATTTTTATGACCTTGTCTCGTAAATGTGGCTCAAATCAAGAATAGTGAGACACATTTGATTAAAAATAAGACATAATGACTTGCTTAGATTTCTGTTTTTGCAGTGTAAAGGAGGAAAGTGTTTTGGGTAAAAAAGGACGTTTTCTCTCTGCTACACACTCTCAGATTTTATGTGAAACATCAAATAAAAACTGTGAGACTTCAGGTCGATATCGGAGCCTTTACCCAATGTGAGTCTTACATTTATTCTCAGGGTCAGCGTGTCAACTTTCCCATCATCTAAAAATCATTATTTTCCCGCCTCCGTTTGGCCTTTCCTCACCGCCGCTCGTACATCACAGAAAACACGCGGCGTCTTCTCTCTCAGATAAACGAGATTCTCTCTGGAAGCTGCAACACTGGCGGATATTAACGGGCGGATGCAGCAACATTCATCTTTACAGTCACATCTATTGGTCCTGATGTTTCCCTTCCTGCAGGCTTTCCTCCAGCTGCCATTACTGCCGCTCCGACCTGCCGGCTGGGCGCTGAGTGGCATATTAATAGTATATTAAGGTCAGCGGTCTGAGCGCTCGTTTTTCATCATGTCAGATTAACCTTGTGGCTTTAAAAGCACCTCGGAGGCTCCTGCTTGGATGAAGAGGAGCGAAGCTGCTGCTGCTGGAGATTGATAAAAAACAACATCACACTGCAAAAACTGAAATCTAAGCAAGTCATTACGTCTTATGTTCAGTCAAATTTGTCTTACTATTCTTTATACGAGCCACATTCTACTGATAAATCCTGGAAAATGTCTAATTTCAAGATTTTTTAAGACAAAAATGAGGTGTAAATTGCTTGTAACAAGTCAAAAAAAAATCAGCCAATGGGATAAGACGAATTCACCCGGGAAGTTTCTTGAAATTAGAAATTGTCTTAAAATAAGAATCTTTTATCTTATCCCACTGGCAGATTTTTTTTGACTTGTTACAAGCAATTTACTCCTCATTTTTGTCTTTAAAAAACTTGAAATAAGACATTTTATGACCTTGTCTAGTGAATGTGGCTCAAATTAAGAACAATAAGACACATTTGACTAAAAATAAGACAGAATGACTTGCTTAGATTTCAGTTTTTGTAGTGTATGATCTGGTTTTGACTTGTTTTTTTTATTTTGAAAGTCAACAGTTGATTTATATGTAGTTTTTGTGCAGGACTTCCTGTCCAACACCGTCTGCTTTTTGTAAAATTGATGTATCACAGCTCTAGTCTCCAATATTAACTGACTGCAGACAGTTATAGTGGTACGAGATCTGCCCAACGGTACATCATTTTACACACTGCAAAAACTGAAATCTAAGCAAGTCATTATGTTTTATTTTTCGTCAAATGTGTCTTAGTATTCTTGATTTGAGCCACATTTACTAGACCAGGTCATAAAAATGTCTCATTTCAAGTTTTTTAAAGACAAAAATGAGGTGTAAATTGCTTGTAACAAGTAAAAAAAAAATCTGCCAATGGGATAAGATAAAAGATTCTTGTTTTAAGACATCTTTCTAATTTCAAGAAACTTCCCGGGTGAATTCGTCTTATCCCATTGGCAGATTTTTTTGACTTGTTACAAGCAATTTACACCTCATTTTTGTCTTAAAAAAACTTGAAATAAGACATTTTTATGACCTGGTCTGGTGAATGTGGCTCAAATTAAGAACAATAAGACAATTTTTACTACAAATAAGACAGAATGACTTACTTAGATTTCAGTTTTTGCAGTGTGACTTTTCCTGCACTGCATAAAAGGGAGTCTGAATATAAGATAAAAATACTAAATTTGATGGAAAAATATGTTAAAAATAGTGAAATTATCTGTCCATGCAGCAATATTATTTCACTTGACTAGAAATCTTGAAATAAAACTGATAAATCTAAAAACAAGATGGCCTTGATAAGTATTCTCAGATCTTCAAACAAGAAGAAAATGATCATTTTTAGATTAAAATGCTTGAAAACAAACTTCCTGAAGAAGAATTTTAAGTGAAATATACTGAATATGAGCCATAGAATCTAATTTCGTGCTTTTTATATTCTAAATTTTAGCAAATGGAATGAAAAATATCACTTTTTTAAGTCGAAACGTCTTAGAAGTAGAGAAGTATGATTAAGATAATTCTTGATTTTCGAGCATGAGTTTGTAAAATTCTCAGCTGTTTGCTACACTGCAAAAACTGAAATCTAAGCAAGTCATTCTGTCTTATTTTTAGTCAAATTTGTCTTATTATTCTTAATTTGAGCCACATGTACTGGACAAGGTCGTAAAAAAATGTCTTATTTCAAGTTTTTTAAAGACAAAAGGAGGCATCAATTGCTCGTAACAAGTAAAAAAAAATCTGCCAATGGGATAAGATAAAAGATTCTTGTTTTAAGACATCTTTCTAATTTCAAGAAACTTCCCGGGAGAATTCGTCTTATCCCATTGGCTGATTTTTTTTACTTGTTACAAGCAATTTACACCTCATTTTTGTCTTAAAAAAACTTGAAATGAGACATTTTTATGACCTGGTCTGGTGAATGTGGCTCAAATCAAGAACAATAAGACAATTTGTACTACAAATAAGAAATAATGACTTGCTTAGATTTCTGTTTTTGCTGTGCATTTTTAAATGTAACCAACTTCTCTGAGGGGATAACTGATAAAAAACATGACACTTATTTTACTTCCATAAACACCAACAAACTCTGGAGTCTACAAGGCTGTCAACAAAGCTCCAGCTGAAGTCTGAAACATAAAAAATCCAGAAAACACAGCAAGAATTTATGGGGTTTTTTTTGGCCTTTTTCTGAGATTATGAATGAAAACACAAAAACTTTTCTTTCACTTATGGTTAGTGGTTAGGTGAAGACATTTATTAACAAACAACTGTGTTTACTCGTTTTTAAATCATAATGACAACATGAACTTCTAAAGTTGATTTTGTCCTGATAACTTTAACACAAGTTGACACAAAAGTGTTTGAATGTCTCCTAAAGGTAACCATCCTCACCTGTGATCTATTTGTTTGTAATCAGTGTGTGTGTATAAAAGCTCAGTGAGTTTCTGAGCTCCTGACAGACACTTGCATCTTTCATCCAGTGCTGCACTGACAGAGAATTGTGGGAAAATGTTATCAAACTGTATAAAACAGGAAAGGGATATAAAAAGATATCCAAGGAACTGAGGATGCCAATAAGCAGAGTTCAAACTCTAATGAAGAAGTGGAAAATGAGGGATTCTGTTGAAACCAAACCACGGTCAGGTAGACCAACAAACATTTCAGCTACAACTGACAGGAAAATTGTTCTGGATGCAAAGAAAAACCCACAAATAACTTCAGCTGGAATACAGGACTCTCTGAAAGAATGTGGTCTGGCTGTTTCAAGATGCACAATAAGGAGGCACTTGAAGAAAAATGGGCCGAAGAAAGACATTTCTACACAAATGCCACAAAGTTTCCTGCTTACAATACGCCAAACAGCACAGAGACAAGCCTCAAAACTTCTGGAACAAAGTCATTTGGAGTGATGAGAGCAAAAGTGAACTTTTTATCCACAACCATAAACATTGTTCCATTTGGAGAGGAGTCAACAAGGCCTATGATGAAAGGTCCACCATTCCTACTGTGAAACACGGAGGTGGATCACTGATGTTTTGGGGATGTGTGAGCTACAAAGGCTCAGGAAACTTGGTCCAAACTGATGAATGAAGGATGNATCAGCCCAGAAGCTGCACATGAGACGTACTTGGACGTTCACACATGACAATGATCCAAAACACAAGGCCAAGTGGACCTGCCATTGGCTACAGCAGAAAAAAGTGGAGGTTCTGGAGTGGCCATCTCAGTCTCCTGACCTCAATATCATTGAGCCACTCTGGGGAGATCTCAAACCTGCAGTTCATGCAAGACAGAGCAAGAATTTACAGGAACTGGAGGCTTTTTGATTTTTTTGGTGAGTTCTCAGGGTCACCTCAGACCATCACCCCCTCTTAAAGATGCTACATGGGCAGACTGGGGTGAGTTTTCCCGAGAAAAGAGACTAAACTGCTAAATGCAGAGGTGGATATTCAGGAAATGTCACCATGAGGTTTACCATTAAGTACAAACAATGAAAGAAAAAAAAACTCTGGATACTTTACATTTGTGCTCATAAGATTACATACTCCTGCCAAACCGATGTGAGCTTATTTCACTTCCAAGACCTCACCGGTAGAGTCAGAGGACTGGAGTTATAGTAACTCGGTGAGACCCCTCTAGAGTTTGGACGTCAAGTACGTTCTGTCTCGTTCTTAAATGTCCTTGACCTCCGAAAAACGGTTCTTCTTACCAGTCAAAATGGTAGACTCTTTTATTTCTGGGAGTAGGTGTTGGAGCACAAAGAACTTCAAGCTGTCACTGATGTTAAAGGGGGAAATACACGCTATTAAGAACTGGGGGATGGAAACTTTCCATCAGGGTCATTCTGGAAGTTTCTGTTGTTATTATGATTTAAAAAGAGTAAACAGTTTTTTGTTGATAAATGTCGTCACCAATCACTAACAATGAGGGAAAGAAAAATCTGTTTTCCTGGTGTTAAATAACTTCTTCTCTCTGTCCATCTCCTCAGAAATGAATATTCAAAGTGTTGAATTTCTGTTTTGTGATCAGCTGATCCGGCCGCCCTGTGGCTCTGTATCAAAATCAAATATCAGTCTGAGCCTGGAGGCAGAGTTATTAGATTAGCCCTGCTAATCGGCTAAAGCCCACATTCAGAAGACAGGATATTCACTTAGACCTTTACCGCCCTGACGTCTCCTTCCCCTCAGCTCAGACCAAAGGTCCCCTCACTGCTGCTCCATGTCCCCGTCCACAAAAACCTGCTGAGAGTTACACTGATCCAACACTTCAACCACCAAACAAACAGACTCTGCTCATTTAATGAAAACAGAATCTGATGATCTGAAAACTATTCAAACCTTAATATTGGATTTATAAAAGCAAAGACGACAATTTTTCTCAGTTTGGCCATTTTCTTTTCCAGAAGGTGGCAACAAATTCAGAATAATAATCTGCTTTCACAAAATGTAGCCTTTAAATGATTCATAAACCATCAAAAAATTAACACAGGATCTTAACTTTTTCAGAATTAAGGTTGTTTTATATCACAACTGTTCTTTCAAGTGTAAGAATTGTCATTAGAAAGACATAGAGTACTATCATTGTTTAAAGAGGGGGTATTATTTTGTGGTGCCATATTTTAATCATGGATGTAAAGTTATAGATATGGAGCATGTGCAGAATTTCAAGCATCTACATATTCATATGTCAAAGAAATGAAGATTATGTTGAAGTCTCAGTGTAATGTTGCTGAAATTTTAAGCGTTTGGACCCTGTTTCAAATGGAAATATCTGACTTCCTGTTGGTTTTTCACCATGTTGATTTGAGACTTTTTTGCTGTTTTGGACATGATAAATATCTACACCAATTTTCATGTATGCAGATGAAACCTACCTCAGGGGCTGAATTTTTGAACATTTCAATGAGGCGCTATGAAGCTGTTTTTAATGACAGATTAGTACCACTGTTTAAAGAGGGGGTATGATTTTGCATTCCCATATCTTAAACAGAGATGTAAAGTAATAATCCTGGATGTTTAGACAACATATGTGCAGATTTTCAAACCTCTATGTGTTAATGATGTAGAAACACAGAATATGTTCAAGTGTCATTATCCGGTTGTTTACCACGTTTGGGCCCTGCATCAAATGGAAATATCTGACTTCCTGTTGGTTTTTTGTTATGATGATCAGAGACTTTTTTGTAGGTCTGGACATGATAGATATCCACACCAATTTTCATGCTTTTAGGTGAAACCTATCTCAGGGGCTGATTTTTTAAAAATTTCAGTGAGGCGTCATGTTTTGCAACAGAGTGCTATATTATTTAAAGAGGGGGTATTATTTTGTGGTCACACATTTTTATTCTAAAAAGTAGCATGAGATCTTCACAAGATCTAGATGACAGTTGCTGAAATGATGACATCATTGCATAAAGGATGTCCTAACTGGCCTCAAACACCAAGGTCTGCCTGGAGCTCTGCCCCCAACAGGTTTTCAGAGGTCCGTCCAATCAGAGCGAAGGGGGTTTGTGGAGCAGAGAGCCTTAAAGAGACAGCAGTTGGATGAGGCATTTGAATTAGAGTTTTCTGAAACACCCGTTACAGAAAGGCGCTACTATGGGGGCACTCGAGGGACAAAAGAAAGCCTAATACCCCCTCTTTAATGGATTAATTCAACATTTAATAGTTCTAAAGTGATTTTTCTGCCTGGTGTAAATATTCTGGAAAGAAACCCGCTGACAGTAGCTGAGCTGTTAAAGAGCTAAATGATGATATTAGCCTTAAAGGGCCCCTGAGGGCCCCTCTGCTGATGGATGAGTGCTGAAGTCTCTACAACAGGACTACAATGAATTCTGTTAAAGTTTACAGATCTGTCCCCTGCCTGCTCTGATTGGCTCCCCCCCCTGATGCTTGTCCAATCAGAGCAGTCTCCAGGCTGTGAAACCTCCAATCAGCAGGTTCATCTCATGTTCACCAGACGAGCTGCTCCTGTCAGCCAATCAGAGCTCAGCACTGACAGGAGCGTGCCCTCACCTCCATTCACTCTAACTCCAGCCATTCACAAAGCAGTGACTTTAAATGTGAAAGCAGGGCCAGATACCCCCC
>RPOG01002863.1:52046-78690 GCA_008086565.1 Thalassoma bifasciatum
GTTTTGTTTAAATTTTAGTTGATCTGTGGAGTTTTTGTCCAAATTACGCAGATTAGTGAGGGTTTTAATTTGTTTAAGGGTGAATATCCCAGAGTTGTTGACCTTTTTATTGCTGAGTCATTAAAACTTAAGGTTGTGTTGAAATCCTAATTTCACTGTTTTGTTTAAATTTTAGTTGATCTGTGGAGTTTTTGTCCAAATTACGCAGATTAGTGAGGGTTTTAATTTGTTTAAGGGTGAATATCCCAGAGTTGTTGACCTTTTTATTGCTGAGTCATTAAAACTTAAGGTTGTGTTTCAATCCTAATTTCACTGTTTTGTTTAAATTTTAGTTGATCTGTAGAGTTTTTGTCCAAATTACGCTGATTAGTGAGGGTTTTAATGACATTTAAACCTGACGGCACAGAACCAGACTGAATGAAGACAAAATACAGCCCTAAAATGCTCCTTCATGATTCCTAAATAAGTTAAAAGTCCTTTTTAAACCAAAAAGAAGTTAACAGCAAAGATAGTTGGCTTTAAAGAGTCTTTTAGATTAAATCAAAGTTCGTTGGTGCAGGAGCGATCTGTCTGCCACGAGAGTCTTTAAGCACCAATCAGTCCATTAATCCACAGGGAACCAAAAAGGAAAACCAGTTCAAAGAAGAATGATTGATCAACAACAAATCTCTGCTATACCAGGCCCAAAAATCAAAAATTAAAGTGATCTCACTGGATCCAGGGAAGAGTTGATGTCAGGAAGCAGCTCCTTCGTTTTCCTCCGCGTGCAGCAGCACCAGGCTGTTGTTTACCTCCGTTGTCATGACGACCCACATTGAGCTGCTGTATTACTATAATGAAATCTTTTTAAAGCTTTGTTTTTTCCTTTAAAGACCACGGTGGCACATATGTTAGAACAAAATGATGTTTGTGTGGCGTTATAGATGAACATGCACGCACTTCTGAGCAGCACTTTAGCGCAGCTGTGTTATAAGATCCACGCCCACCGTGAGTCTGTAGTCGGGCTAGAGGAAAAGATAACCAAACCCAGTAGAGACGAGTAGAGACGAGCTGGAATTGTATCGTGGAAAAGCGCCATTATAGTCTTATATTAGGTAATGGTGGACGTGTGAATTAACAGTAGCATTTATCATTGGCAGAGAGCAGCATCAGCCTGACACAGACACACAGGAGCAGGAACAACACGATCTCCACACAGAGAAAAAAAGAGTTCATACATCGGCTACATTATGGTCCATGTCAATTAATCGGATTAATCGGTCGGGCTCTAAATTTCAACAAAACAGCTATCCTAACTCCTGAGAACAAATGAATGGATTTATGGATCATAAATGAATTGTAAATACTCATGATGGAAGAAGAGCAGCGTTGGAGATAAATATTATAACTTTTATTCTGTTGAACGTGTTAAAAGATCATGAAATCATTCAGATCTGTTCCCTTTAGTGACGTAACTGATGAGTTAAGACAACAAAAATCACCTTTTGAACTGTAGATTTTACTTGATTACATGTGATTCAGACCGAAACTTCCACCTGTGGATCTTTGTTTCCTTCTCCGAGTCAGTTTCAGGCAGACATGATGCAGATTCTAAGACTCCAAAGTTTGAAAATTACTCTTCATTCTGTTTTTTACATTTAACGAAGCTAAAATCAACACGGCTACACAGTCTCATATTTCCTGATGATGTGTGAAAATCGTGAAAGTTTGTTGGCTCGGTGCCTGGTTTGGCTGCAGGTTTAGAACATGACCTGGGCTCTGAAGTGTTTCTGTTTGGTGGCGTTGTGGCTCATTCCCACCTTCAACATCCACCTGGACTTCATCATCTGGACGTACTGCATGTCTTTCTGTTTCTGCTGGAAGGAGCCGCTTCCTGAAAGAGAGAAAACGGAGAGAAAAGAGGGATGAGATGCAGCTGTTTCCTGAGATGGAAATAACCACAAACAAACACAAGAGGGCGCACTTTCCTCACTGCTCACTGGATGGAAATTACAGCACTGTGTTGAAGCTGGAGGTCACTTTACTTTGAGCACAAGCTTGAAAATTAGGGCATAAACCATGATGCATTTCTAGAGTTTGGTTCCAGAAACTACCATTTTGAAAAGGAGTGCTCTGTCTGTCTTTCATTTTTTGTTTCAAACTAAATAATATTGAAGAAATTAAAGCTGCAGGTTTTGATAAACTGGCCCTCACCTTTGTGCACAAGTTCCACCTTAATAAAAAGGTATTGCATGGAGCTGCTGCAGCTTTTGCAGCCTTGCTTTGACAGAAATAAAGACTTCTAATTACACACAGGCTGTGACACTGAACATGTCTGTGCATTTTAGTCCTGATCTGACATTGCACATACGAGCTATTCAGGATTTGAAGAAACTGTCAACTTTGGCAGCCATTTTTAGTCACACCCATCGAGTTACAAATGATCTTTCCGTAACTTTTCATCATCAATGTGTCCAGTTTACACATATCCAATTTGAGGAAAACTGGAAAAAAACAGTGGGACAAGTTGGTTCTAATTTGTACTCTTAAAATCAACAAATTCTGACTTTGACTGAAATTTTTTGAACTTCCTGTTCAGAATTCACTTTGGTTATAAGAGACTTTTTTTTGTAGATATAAGCGCCATATGTTATTTAGATGGCCGATCACATATTGTTGTTCAGGTAAACTCTACCTCTGTAGGGGTGTAGCCAAAAGTTGTGCACAATGTAACACTTTTTGAGGAGAAACCAGCGCTGTGAACTTTATCTGTGATCTAAATAAATGCTGAACTGTGAAATAATTCCTCTTTGTGTGATTACTGAGAGACACCATGCACAAAAAATTCATGCAAGTAGATGCAAGTGGCTGAGGCGCATGGGGAATGTTTCAGCATAAAAACACCGGAATCATGCATTTCCTTTTTTTTTAAAATTAGGGGGTAATTAAATTTTGGTGAGTTTTAGAACATGAAATTTGTAGATAAAGGAGCTGAAAGAGTAATTATAAGCCTTAAGATTCAAATCATAATTGGTGGGTTACATGGGAAATCTTGGTGGCCTGGTTTTTGTCCTCAGTCATGATTTGACACATTCAGGACAAGTGCACCACCTTGTTAGTTTCTGTCGTCAGGTTACGGCCCTAATAAAACATCCGCCGTAGACACTTCCTCTTCTAGAAGAATTCTGATGCTGATTTTTTAATTCTATAAACAGATTTCTGGATACAAATACAGCTGAGATCTGAAAGTTTATTCCATCTGAGATTAAAAACGTATTCCCGAAGCCTCGTTTTTCATCATGTCCCCCCTGAAGCACATGTAGTTAGTTTGTACATACAGAGGTTTTAAATGTTCTGTGTTTGTGGTGAATCTCACCTCCGTCTCCTCCCCAGCCCAGAGCTCTGTACTGACGTAGGACTCTGCCCACGGCGTTCTTGTTGTGGCTCAACGCCACCGTCCTCTGGTACCCAAACCTCTGTTTGTAGTACCTCATGAGCGAGCGATGGCCGATCTTAGCTCCTACAGAAACACACGTTCATCAGTCGGTCACACGTCCTGAAGAAGTGAACTACACTCCTTTTAATCTGTGTTTTCAGTCCGGATTAAATCAAAGAGAGTTCACCTGAAGGAAGAGTCAGCTCTAACGTATCGTCGTCGTACTCCAGAGTCTTCTCGTCCGGCAGCTCTTCGTCCACGTCTGCGTCTTCTCCCTCCTTCCTGTCCGGGTAACTGCTCCTGATGCAGGAAATAAAAAACTGTGTCAATCAGTTTGTTTCAGGTTCAATGACGAGACTATGACTTTCTCTCCAACTGAGCTACTTTAAAATCAATTTAAATCTACACAATGCCCTATTTTGCATAACTTCAAACATGTTTTTCATTCACTGACAAAATAATGAAGCATTTTCACTTAAATTTCCATCACAATAAACAAACAAATGTTGTCTGAATATGTTCATTATATGAAGTATCATCAAGGAAACACAATTTTGGGGCTTTTATTTTGAAACCAGCTCAAGGATTCAGAGTATTTCATCAACCAGACACATCACAACCAATGAAACACCTGGAAGGTGATTAAGTCTTTCTCATATTTGCAAATAAACCTATTTTTTAACTACTGTCATGTTCTGGCCACTTTTAAGTTAATGTGAATAATAAGTTTGATCTGAAAATCTATAAGCCTGTCCTTCTTGTGCTTTTTATTTAATAACTGATACTTGTTGTTGGCTGTGTCCTTTTGATTCAGCTTTAAAAACGCTTAAATCTCTTAGCTGGGTTTTTTTTGCATAAATGCATGTGCACACTACTTTCTACATGTTTGAGCAATGGTTTAACTTAAATCCTTGTTTTTAGTATTTTAAAAAATGGCCTTTTCAAAAGTCTTATGACCCCTAAACACATTTTCATCAGCACATTTAACGATACTGTACCTAAAGTCATAAAAGTCAGCGAACTCCAGAGCGGCGTCTCCCTCCGTGAAGAGTTTACAGTGACCTTTGTCCGTCATGTGACTCTGCACGGCCTCAGCCGAGTAAAACGAACGACCTTTCTCGTTGCACCACAAACACACGTTTCCTGCACCGACTTTCTCTCCTGAAACACAGAAGAAGGATATAAAGAAGATGAGACTTTCTTTAAAATCCTGTTTCCAACGGTTGAGACAGTTTTAATCATCAAAAATGTTGGAAGAGAAACATTTGACTTTTTTAAGAAAAGCTCATTTTAAAGTTGATGTCTTTAATGTGCTTTAAACAGTTGATACAGAGACAAAACTCACATTTAACTCACTTTGTTAATGATCAACAGATGAGTCGCAAAACTGAGAATAAAAGGATGAGAGGCTGAAGTTCACCACTGTGTGAGGAACTGCGTGAGCAAATAGTTCAACGGTTTGAGAATAATGTTCCTCAGATTTAGTGGATTTTATCGTATGCATGTGCAGTTTAATAAGTTAATACCAAACAATGTCCTGAACTAGAGCTGAACAGTTTCAGAAAAAGATCTTATTGTGATTTTTCCGGCAGATACAGAGATTTCAGTTCGATTCACGATTTTCTTTAAATCAAACTTTAGTGAAATTTTCACAATTTAAAGTCAATTTACAAACTTGACAGAAAATTACATCAAACCATTGAAACATCAAAAGCTTTTACTCTAATGTGAGGATGAAAATGAAAACTGAAGGTAAGAATTGTTTCTGACTTTGAGATAAAAGGTCAATATTTTAATATGAAAAGTGGAAATTTTGAGAAATAAAGATAAAATTCTGAGACAAAAAGTCAAGAATTTGAGATGAAACTTCATAAGTTTAATAAATCAGTTTAAGATCATGTGAAAAAAGTCCATACTTTCTCATTTAAGGTCAAAATTTTAAGATGACTAAAGACTAAGTTTTGAAATAAAGGCAGCTTTTGAAATAAAAAGTTGAAATTTTGATATAAAAAGTCAAAATTCTAAGATTTAAGTCAAGATTATGAGAAATAAATACAGAGGCAAAAAAATTAAAAGGAGATTTTTTTGATAAGTTGAGGAATTTTGACTCTTCTCAAAACCTAAAACCTATTCCTGCTTTTTCTGAACTGGACTTTCTAAATTGTATTTTTAGGGAAAAAGTAAAAAGCCACACGCCTTTTCTCGTTCTGACTTCAGGCGTCTTTTTTTCCATACGTCACGTTATTGCAGGAAGCCTGACTCAGCCTTTAGACACCAATTATAGACATTTGGAAACCCAGATATTTAGATACTTGCTCCGTTTTCTCACATGAACACCACAGACTCACCGAGGTAGCGAATGAGGCCTCGTAGGTCGACGAGGAACTCGACGTCAGGGATGAAGAAGCCGTGGACTTTGGTCATGTGAGCGATGTTCTTCATGAGCGCTTTAGAGTGGTGGGAGCAGAACAGGCAGTCGGTGACGGGGATGGAGCCCGGCAGAGCGGCGGGGGGGGCGTCAGAGGAAACAGCAGAGTCTCCTTCCTGATCCATCGTCTCCTCTTCATCCTCTTCCTCCATCTCATCATCATCATCATCATCATCAACGTCAACGTCCTCCCACACGTCTGGAAGATTTTCAAAGGAGAAAGGTGTTAATTCAAGAGCTGAACCTTTTGCAAAGATAATCATTATTGAGATTATTTTTATATTCCCTATCAAGCAATAAATCTCATCTCGTATAAGAAGGAAAATTTTCAAAAAGAAACTGTTTGCGGGTCAATGACGTGACGTCCCCTTATATTGTGTCTGAGTGCAATATTTCCTTCCATCATGAATTGAGTACTTCATCACATGTATTTCTTTATTCTATGAAACCTGTCTTATTTGAACACATCTTTAAACTATTAAAATATAACATGTTTTTTTGTGTTTTGGTTCCTCAAACCCCCAAAATGTCAGGTGGTGCAACCGTCCTGACAAGTATCCACAGTAATTAAACTCTAAAAATTGAATGTCAGTTATTGTAAATGAAAATTAAAAATACAGTGGCATTATTTTATGCTTGAACCTTTTTAAATAAAATATTCTTTGCAAATAAAAAGAATTTTAAAGCTGTATAGAAATGTAAAAAACTTTTGTCCCGTAATTTTCACCTTGTCAAATGTCAGGGTGGTGCAACCGTAACATTAGACTTTTATTTTAAAGTGAAGAGAATAAAACAGGAAACAGGAAACTGCATCAGCCAGAGGAGCCCAAATGACATTTGTGACCAAGTGGAAAAGTTTGTAGATTTCTCTGAAATACTGATAAAAAAGGTTTTTTCACTTCATTGGTGACTGGAACAATTTCCATGTCAGGTGGTACAACCAATGTAATAATGTGAAATGTTATTTTAACATCAAATTATTGATCTTATTCACAAATAAAAGAAATGAAACACACAAAATGAAAATGTATGAGTCACTACAGAAACTTGAGAGATACTTGCCAATAATTTCACACAGAAAAAATAACAGGAACATATAATTATATTTTCATATATTTGGTTGCTCCACCTGACATTTTTGGGTGCTCAAATTAAAAATACTAAAAAATAATGAACCTAAAATCTTTGAAATGTTGGTCAACAACTGAAATCTGTTAGAAAACATAATTCTTCTCTCAGAAATATGTTTTTATCCATTTTCCAAGAACTTTTTAAAAATAGATTTTTGGACCCTCTTTTTGTCATTGACCCATAAACATGTACATCCCTAAAAAGTAGATCATCGTGAAAAAGTTCAATATTTTTGGTCACTCATTTCTGAGTAAGTAAAACCTAAGATGTTACATAAACTCATTACATATGAAGTGAACTATTTCAAGCCTTAAATTCTTGAAATGTTGATGATTATGACAAAATTCAGAGTCTCAGAAAATAAGATTACATAAAATCAATAAGATTAAGATTTTAAACGGAATGATATGTTCATTTCTGAGCAACAAATCTTTTTTGCAACTACTTTTCACCCATTTTAGTCAGTTTTTACTTGTAATTTTTGTCTATTTTTTGACTAATCCCCAAGTTTTCACACAATTTTGCCCCTTTTCACCAGTTTTTGCTACTTTTTAACACTCAGGTTTTTCTCTATGGAGCATAAAATATCTACTGCAAAAACCTGTATCTGTTATTTTTACACATTGGAGGTTAAAGAAATCTTGCTCTGTCTGTGATTAGAATACTGCAACAGGTCATATTGTGATTGATTCTGAAAGTTTCATTGAATTTTCTATAAATTTTGTACCAAACTCATGAGTCTAACAGGAGTATTTTCACTGTGATGTGTGTAAAAAAAAGAAAGGAGTATTTTCAGAGCATCATAAATGAAGCTGCTGGCGTCTACCGAATATAAACGAGGGTTTATTTCTCCTTCTCACCCTCCCCAGCAGTGGCGCCCTCCTCCTTCTCCCTCCTCCTGGCCTGCTCCTCCAGCCACATCATCCTCGGCGGCAGCTCCTGCTTCGTTCCTCCCTCAGACGTCTGAACCTTCCTCTGC
The DNA here is from genome assembly GCA_008086565.1 of Thalassoma bifasciatum. Lineage (NCBI taxonomy): Eukaryota > Metazoa > Chordata > Actinopteri > Labriformes > Labridae > Thalassoma > Thalassoma bifasciatum. The sequence goes on from RPOG01002863.1 coordinate 60,000, forward strand.
TTCGCCGGGCTCGCCTTCTGCTGCTCCTTCAGCGCCTGCTGCAGGGCTTCGTTCTTAGCGTCGTGATCCACCTTCTCGTCGCCGAGTCCCTTCTCCAGGTTTTTCTCGTTCATCTTCTCCACCTTCCTCTGGGCGGCCAGCAGGGCCTGCTTCTCGGCCTGCTGGTGTTTGTGGGACTGCAGGTGGTTCTGGTAGGCGTTGGCGCTGGAGAACTTCTTGTTGCAGACGCCGCAGCCCTCTGTGGCCGCGGCGTCGCTCAGGTGCTGCTCCGTCGCCGCCCGCTGCGCTAAGACTCGCTCCTGGAAGTTCTCTGCGGTGACCGGCGGCATGTCGGCCACTTTACGCTTCAAGTTGTAGCGATGCCAGTCGGTTTTGTAGTGAGCTCGCTGAACCTCGCCGTCTGCAAAAGCCACTCNCCTTCTCGTCGCCGAGTCCCTTCTCCAGGTTTTTCTCGTTCATCTTCTCCACCTTCCTCTGGGCGGCCAGCAGGGCCTGCTTCTCGGCCTGCTGGTGTTTGTGGGACTGCAGGTGGTTCTGGTAGGCGTTGGCGCTGGAGAACTTCTTGTTGCAGACGCCGCAGCCTTCTGTGGTCGCGGCGTCGCTCAGGTGCTGTTCAGTCGCCGCCCGCTGCGCTAAGACGCGCTCCTGGAAGTTCTCCGCGGTGACCGGCGGCATGTCGGCCACTTTACGCTTCAGGTTGTAGCGATGCCAGTCGGTTTTGTAGTGAGCTCGCTGAACCTCGCCGTCTGCAAAAGCCACTCGGCAGCTGATGCAGGTGTAAGACGACATCATGAGCTGAAGGGAAAAGGAGAAAGTTAGTTCAATTTCACAGTCAACATCTAATATCAGGGCATTTTAAAATTAAACCTGTTACAATTCTTCAGAGCACTTTTTCCTTGAAACTATTTTCAGGACTTTTCCAGAACATTTTTGGATGCCACAGACAAGTTTTTGTGTCACACATCCTCTTGTTCTCTTCTTTCTTTGGAAGTGTCCTTTTACAGTTTTAACAAGCAAGTATCCAGATTTTTTCTGTTTTTTACTCAGGCATATCATGTGTCGTAGAGCTGAACGATTTTTCAATTTCTGATCGAAATCGCAATTTCAATCATGGTGATCATGTTTTCGCTAAAGCTGTGATTTTCCTGCTCCTGACTGACCCAGGATCTGTTATATCAGCTGTTTCACACACACCTGTCTTTGAGTGTGAGACTGTTGGAAAAATCCTTTTTTCCTTGAGATTGTTGAATTTTGTTTTGAATTTTTTTTTGTATTTTATTTCATTTAACTTGACACAATTAAGGATATTTTGCACTACATCATTTTTCAAAGTTAAAAGTCAAAGAAAGCTCTTTTTGTTCTACAGTTTTTATAACTAAAAATACAATTTAGAAAGTCCGGTTTAGAAATAACAGGAATAGGGTTTAGAGATTTGAGAAAAGTCCAAATTCGACTTTTAATCTAAAAATCTCCTTAAATATATATTTTTTGGCCTTTTATCCTTTAATTTTGTATTTATTTCGTATAATTTTGACTTAAATCTTAGAGTTTTGACTTTTTATATCAAAATTTCAACTTTTTATCTCAAACATTGCCTTTATTTCAAAACTTAGACTTTAGTCATCTTAAAATTTTGACCTTAAATGAGAAAGTTTGGACTTTTTTCACATAATATTAAATTGATTTCTTAAACTCTGGAAGTTTATTGACTTTTTGTCTCAGCATTTTGTCTTTATTTCTCAAAATTTCCACTTTTCATATTAAAATGTTGACCTTTTATCTCAAAGTCAGAAACAATTCTTACCTTCAGTTTTTATTTTCATCCTCACATTAGAGCATTTGTTATCATTGTGTTATTTTCTATGATGTAAATTGCCCCAAAATATCGATCTAAGACGTATCGGCATCAGCCCCAAAATTTCCATATTACAATAGACATATATAGGCATATATATATATAAAGAGACAGGATAAATAATCCAAGATATTCCAGAATGACCAAACCATTTCCAGGACATTTGACCATATTTTCACATTCTCAGTACATTTTCCATGAGTGGAAATTTAATCAATCATTTTCCAGGTTTTTCAGGATGCATGAAAACCCTTTACTTAAATAATATGTGTGGCTCCATCTCGGGCTTGTCCAACACATGAATAAAAACACTTAATGACAGGTTTGACAACATATTACATCATTGATATGTTTTGTCACGTGCTCTCTGTTTACGTCACACAAAATTCAAGTACGTGTTGAAGTAATTTTTATCAGGTAAAACTTAAAGGTGTGTTTAAAGTAAAAGTAAAATCAACTGAAATCACTAATATTTGAATTATATTTCCTTGTAAAGAGAATTCATGAACAATGATGTATAATGTTACTGTCTGATTTATCGATTAATAGATAAAATAGTCGAAGGATTCATCGATTATGACAGTAATTGTTGGTTACAGCCCTGATAATGTCTCTAATTATAATAAACCACTCTCTATGGCTTATGTAACATTTAGTTAATGAGAAGTAACATTACACCTACGTTGACAGGTAAAATTATACATTTTTAACACAATTCACATAGCGTAACTTGTCTTTTAGGATTAAACAAAGTGTTAGAATTATTTTACAAACGTTATAAAACTTAATTGAGCCACATGTAGAGAAAAACAATGTAGCTAACAGTCAGCTATCATCATAATAAAACACATTTCAGTGCAAACACGTGTAGAAATACGATATTTAAAGGCGTCACTATGACAGAAGACTGGTGCCATAACACTGAGTGTCTACTTACATATTCGGAGAGCTGACGCTTTAATTAAAGAGTTTTTTTTTAACTCGTATTTCAGTAAATGTGCTCCCCAACGTTCAGAAAACCCACATGAGGTTGACTTCTTGGTTTATTCTTCGTCACTTTTTGTAAGCACGTAAACGCAACATCGCCATCTGCTGCTTTGGGGTTTGATTTTTCCATCTGGTCACACAGAGCAGGGTCACGACCATTTAATTTGGGGGGGGCGCAACATCACGAACCAATTAAATTTCGAATAATTAAAAATACGATGACTTAATTCGATTTAAAATAGTTATATAACTCTTTATTATGTCTTAGCGTGTTTTAAATTAATTCAAACACTCAAATAACGCTTTATTTCCTTACCTTGTCACAATATGCACCCCTGTCTCTCGTTGGTTTGATCCAAAAGCCGTTGATACTTGCAGCGGGAAAACAGACAGGACAAAAATAACGGTTTCAAATATTATCCGTTTTTTTTAATACATAGATAAAAAAAATACTTTAATAAAAACACCAGTTTCTGTATATTTCTACACCGACTTAACATTCATTCCATGCGTTTTTCCCAGTCTATGGTTTTTCCCCGTGTCCCTGCTGTAAGTTGTGACTCTTTGATGAATGTGGAACTCAGACCTTAACCAGACTTATTAGTGAAACAATTTAAATATCCTTGAATTCTATGAAATAAATGCGTTTAAGTTAGATTAAATTTTCTCCAACAACACAAACACACACAAAAAAACTTCTTGTGCCTAATAACCTTATTTCAGTAAAGCATCCCCCCCTCTCTGTAGTTGGTTCAATCCAAAAGGACGTTGATGCTGACGGCGGGAAAAGCAGAAGAAAGAGACAGGTAGTTTGTAACTTGATAGCATAAACATTTAAACAGAAAAAAACGTAGAAATTAAATATCCAGTGCAATTTGTTTCGACACTAGTTACAGTTGTTATCCAAGTGGTTTAGTTGTGTCCTTGTTAGCTCATGTAAGTTGTGACCGTGCGATAACTTGAGGTGGGTATCTAAAAGTGAAATAGCATTCGGGGGTTAAGTATTTTTCCACAATATTCTGCAGTGTAATTTATTCATATTTTCCCTCTGAGATGTAATGTAATTTGTTCCTCAAACAGAACCCAAATGTTATTTAAATGTACACTGTTTTCATGTTTATCACTGGTCATTTTTTTAAAACTTGTTCCCTCTTTAAATAAACTTTCCAGATTTAACAGAAGATGGTGATGTTCAACTGTACAGGACGAGACAGAGAAACAGGTAAATATGAGTAGATTATTACAAGACGATGATTACCATAAAAACTGAATATTAGTAGAATTAATAATAATATGTTATTTTACTGAGTAACATTTAGTCTGTTAGCTTTGTTCCAGTACTGTACCATGTACTATATGGCACGACGATGTACAAGACAAGATAGTACAAAACACTTTGCTGCCCCATAATAAAATAGAAGAACCATAATATGAATAATTTACTTTGAAAACAAAAAAAGTGGATTCGGGATTTAAAGAGGGGGTATTGTGTCATTTTAGTCTTTGTTCTGTTCCTCTGGTGGCCCAGTACTTTCTGTCTATGACCTACAGCTAAAAAAAGAATCCCTTTTTCTCTCATAAGTGGTTAAGAAAACCTTTATTTTAGCCTCTGTCTGACGCAATTTCTTTTACCTGCTGTGTCTTTAAGGCAGCCAACTCCAAGAGCCCCCTTCCCTCTGATTGGCCAGCTCTCTAGAGGCCTTTTGGGGGTGGAGCTTAGGGCAGACCTCTGTGTTTGATTCTTATGCAGTGATGTTGTCATTTTAGCAAGAAAATCCTAAAGATCTGGTCCTTTTTTTTTTTTTTTAGCATGGAGGGTTTTGATGAGTTTAAAGACAAATTCAGGGATTTCTACTGCACATGAAAGTGCAGAGGTTTGAAATTCTGCACAAGTTTAGCCCGAACATCCAGCATCGTCACTTTCTCTCATGATTGATGTACAGAAAAGTAAAACACCCCCTTTAAAGGAAACAGACTTGAACTTAAAACTTTAAAGCAAAAAAAGTTTACACAACTTTTTACTAGGATTATAAAACAAAACTTACCTAATAAGTATTTGACTGGATCATTCTCACTGTCACACAAACCTTTAGACAGAGATCAACAAGTGCAGCTCCAGAAAATGGATGAAAAACTGAGCTCATTGCATAACAGTTCAATTTATTTTATAAACACATTTATTGCATGTCTAGATAAATCCAGCTCTTTGATTATAGATTCTTAAAATGATTGACACTACATTTTTAGCTCTCTGTAATCAACTTTTTCTTTACATCAACATCATCAACCAACTATTTTGTTGCTGCCCCTGAAGTCAGCCAACGATTTATTAAAATACATAGTATTTTTAACATGTCACCAGCTGAGCCCTTTCTCCTGCTGCTGTTTCACAATAAATAGCTTTGTATGGATTTACAGATGGCAAGGAACATCTAGGAAGAGTCAAGCAGTTGAACACATAGACTGTATAATGAGTGGACGTAACGATGTTCGGCTCAAACTGAAGCCTCCAGCAGATGCCCCGCCCCCTGGTGTCTGGCTGCAGTATAGGTCATAAGCCCCGCCCCCTGGTGTCTGGCTGCAGTATAGGTCATAAGCCCCGCCCCCTGGTGTCTGGCTGCAGTATAGGTCATAAGCCCCGCCTCCCCATGTATTCCAGATATGAGCCGGGAAAACTTTAAAAAATTACGATACCTCGTAGAAACGTTTCTCTCATCTTTACACTAAGGTAGTATAGCGATGTCATCTGGCTGCATGGTGTTCAGGTGTTTTTTTTCCTGAGAAGTTAGTTTCTCATTTGTTATTGGACGTTAAAAACCGCGATATAAGTTTCGTTTTACGATAGTTGACAGCTGCCGTTCGTGAGTAGTTTTTATCGGGGATATAAGAAACTTCGGGAAAGAGCCAAAAGGAGACTAAACCTTCTGAAGAAGAAGAAATAAATATTTTTTTTTCTCTTTTTTACTTGGCTCCACCAGAAATTCTCTACTGCGCAGACTCTGGCTGCACAATGGCGGCTAGAGAAACGGGGTTTTTTGGCTTCAAAAACGTAGAACGGTGACAGGTGGAGCCACGCTGGCCATTCTATATACAGTCATTGGTTGTACACAGCGAATAATTATAATAATCATAACAAACATAAAGAATCAGAGCAGCTGAGTGGATTGTAATATTTGTTCAGGATGGTGAACATCCAGATTTAACTCCAGCTTTGGCTCCCACCATGGCTGCTTCCATCACCACACTCTTCAGAGACCTCTCCTCTGCTTCCCTCCTGGCCTTTATTTCATACTGCTTAAACAGTTCTGCTCTTCTTCTTTCTTTTTCCTTTTCAAGCTCAGCTTTGAGCTCTTTCACTTTATTCTTGTCATCCTTTGCTTCCCTTATTCTTTGCTCATACTCTTCCTCCAACTCCCTCTCCAGAGCCTCCTGTTTTTTTTGTATTCTCTCCTCTTTTTCTTTCAGGATGCGTGTTTTCTTCTCTTCCAGCGCCTTTTCTTTTTCCTGGAACATTACATTAGTGTAGTGCCTGCCTCCGTTCTTCTCCGTGATATTTCGGATCTTTCTGAGCAGCTCTGAGACCTGAGATCGATCCTTCAGCTCGTTGTCAAAGACGTGGTACTGGCCGTTGCATTTGGCCACCAGCTCCTGCAGCTCTTTGCTTTTTCCCAAGAACTCCTCGATAGTTCTCCCTCTGAGCAGGTCCCCTTGGGTAAAAAGAACCATGCAGTATTTGTCTACCTCCTCTCCAAAGATTTCCTGAATCCTCTGCACTGCCTTCACGTCTTTCTTCGAGTACCTGCCCAGTCTGGTAACGACCAGGAAGACGTGGGGTCCAGGAGAAGCGTAACCAAGGCACTGGGAGATGTTTCTCATGGCTGTTTGTTGATCAACGCCTTTGTTAAACAGATCTTGAACGTTGATGACGGAAACTTTTTGTCCATCCAACTCAAAACTGGCTTTTCCACTTGGTTCTGTCCAAGTTACTGAGGTATACTTCGATTTGAATATTTCCTTTCCCAGAATGACGTTTGCTGTTGCGGTTTTCCCAGATCCAGGCTTTCCTGCCATCACGATCCGGATCTCCTCGTTGTTATACTGGATGTATTCTGATGGGAAAGCAGAAAAAAAATAAACATTAATTTAATATTTTACGGACACGAGTCCCCCTTACACTTCCTAAACCAGGCTGCTTGGATTACATCTATACAACACCCATTCATAATGTAAACGGCCCCGTTTACACAACAACGTTTCATAGCGTTACACCCTGAAACGCATGTAAACACAATGGAAAAAAATCTGCGTCTACACGGATATGCTGAGGGACTGAAAACGCTGTAGTATCATGTCAGGCCTAAAGATGGCGATCTAACTGTAGAAGCCGTATACACGACAACAGTAAAGAGGCTGAAGAAGAGGTCACTGCTGTTGTTGTTGTTGTTGTTTTTCGGTTCTTGCCTGGCACAGTGGAGGTTTATTGTGCTTGTGCAGAGCAGAATGTGACGTCAGCATATCCAGGTTTTTCCTGGCTTAGTGTTTATACAGAGACAGTGAAAATGGCGAAAACTGTTGTTGTGTAAATTGTCACAACTTCACTCACTCTTTGGCTCATGTTAAGTTGTTTTGGACGGACACAGCCCTCCAACTGTTTAAAAGGATTGTCTAGAGGAATGGTCATGGCGGTCATACGTAATGTATTCTGCACCATGTATGTATGTTTGTTGTCCTGAAGCCCCCAGAATTCCTTGAGCTTCTGATTATCAACCCCCAAAGCTCACGTCTGTTTCATATCACATCACTGAATAATCTCCAATAGAACACTTGAAAAATGTGTCTAAATGTGCGATCACATTGACACGAACCCTCGAAAGCTGCTGTGATTGGTTGAATGGTAGGGAGACATCTGATTGGCTACAGACATTTGTCTGTGCATTTGTTCACAACAATGTTTATTTATGTGGAATCAAATACATTTGTGGATCCCTCTGTGCACATTTGTGAATTTTGGGACTGATCTAACCCCATAGTCCTTAAAGACGGTTTACTTGTGGTCACACTGGCCAAACGATCTGGACGTTACAGCTGAAGTGTGCTTAAGCACGGCACGGTTAGCCAGTGTGACCTGGACTACATCAGCAAGCGCACTGATGATGTCACTGTGTCAAAGACTATCACATAATTGAGATAGTTCACCCAGGTAGAGACACACACTCTGTGACAGGGGATACAAACCATCATAGACTTTAACCCCTCTGAGACACACACACACACACACACACACACACACACACACAGGTCTGTGACTCACTCCCTCACCTGTGTCAGAGCTGATTTCTTGCTAACATTGCCTGTTGCCTCACAGTACCTTTAGGATGATTCATAAAAACCTTTTTTTATCATTATGTGTTTTTAACTTAATGGGACACCTTAAAAAAAGTCTTTTATCAATGTGTGTTATATTTTTACAGCTTCAATACAGCAGTACCTGTTGTAACTGCACTGTGGCGTCACACTCTTGTTCTTGGAAAAATTTTAGGGGGTACAATCGAGAAACTGGCGAGTCAAAAATTATTGTTCTTCTCTCAAACTATAATTTGTGGGTGCTGGATAATATTTTATTAGGTTTTTGAATATTCTGCAGTTGCGCATTTTGAAAAAGGACAAAAATGAGCCACTCGCCAGTTTAAATGTTTCTTTGACTTATGTGATGTCATATCATCTCATCTGTTCAGATTTATCAGTCGTATCTCAGAGACATCATTCTTAGAATGGTGTTCCAACTTTGGATCTTTTTACAAAAGGCAAAAGAAAATGGAAATATTGCTACAGCGGAAGGTAAAAGAGCTTAACTCTTATCAATTACCTCACAGACAGTAATTACCACCATAACACCTGATCAGGGTGGGGCATTCAGTTACTGGGACAAAGATACAACAACTCAAAAAACAAGGAAGTTAAACTGATATGAGAGACAAGATAAATTTAATTCAAAGTGAAAAAAGTAAAATTGTATAATAACTCACCATATCTGGCAGCCATGGTTCTGTTGTTTGGTTTGTAGAAAGTAGAAGTGGTGTAACTGTGAGGGAAAGACACAAAACAGAGATTTAAGTTTGTAGCATCAAAGGTTTTTTACAAACTACAACAGCTCAATATCATGAAGACTGTGTTTTAATATGTGCTTTGCGCAAAAGCTTTTTGTAAACTAAGCCAACACGGTGATGTGGTGACACTCAATAGCGCCACATTATGTAATTATGTTTTAAATCTTCAAATCATTTTGAAATAAAGCTGCAACCTGTAGATAACCTTAGTGAAATACATCACTCTATCTGAACGTATCAAACATGTACTAAAAATTAGACACGTCTAGATGAAGTTACTCACATTTAACACAGGATCAGTCGCTGTGAAAAGATCAGAGCGCAACTTCAAAGTGAAGGGACTCACACCTGACTAAAGTCCTCTTAATGAAGCCACACTCCTCGTATCTCCTCCTCAGGACACTCCTCCTCCTTCAGCCCCTCACAGAAACCAGCCCTTAAATGTGAATTATTATATTTGACTTTCTACGAGGAGCATCAGGGTTTTATGGCACCGTCCTCTCACTCCAGTTGCCTTTACCTGGCACTAAACTGTTGTCTCCAACAATCATCTTCAGTTTTTATTCACTAAAACTGGAACATCCAGGCCTTTTTTATTGTTTTATTCACAGATGGCTGTAAAAAAAAAAAAAAAGCCATCAGGGATAATAAAGTTTATGGTAATCCTGGCATGGATAGGTAAAAATAAAAGACCAAATGTTCCTCTTTGCCCCTTGTATCTGATAATCTGTTACTAACATGTTCTGCTGGTGGACGGAGAACAAAGGTCCTTCTGTTTGTTGATGGTTGCTGCTGTCTTTTTGTGCTTTCTTTGTTTCAAACTGCTGTGAGGAACTTGATTCACATAGCTGTACGTGTTTTACAGCTCTAAAATAATCTGTTTTTCTCTCACTGTGTTCTAAGAAAACCCTTGTTTCAGCCTCTGTCCAATATAAAAACGCCCAATTCCAATTCCTTTCTTAACCCTCAGTCTTAGTAACCCTCAAAACCAAGTGTTCAGGGCTATTTTGTGACTTAGAAATGGGACACCCCTTAAATGCAGATACATCTTCAGACTGTGGGGGGCAGCATTATACCAAAGCGGTGTTCAGTTTCTCAATTCAGAAGAAGAAGAAGGAAGCGGAGGCATTTACAGGATCAGCCACAATGCCGTCTGCAGCTGTGTTTATGTCTTTTGCGTGGGCTTTGGGCATCTTTTTGAGATTAGCCCGGTCATCTTATACCATTATCGGCACAAGCATGTTATATAGGCTGCTATCTTGATAAACAACTACATTACCACGGAGAAAAATGACCATTTTGTAACGTTAACAAACTTAAACATCAGGAACAACACACCAAGATCGTGAAATAAAAACAAATGTTCTGCAACAATGAGATAAATAACCCATAAAATGAGTCTAAACTTAGATAATACAATGGTTTTTGTAATATTTATATCTCCATTAAAAAATAAAATACATTTGTAGCTCGCCTTCTTTGACGCCATGTTTATCTGCTGAAATGCGCAATGCATTCTGGGTGTCCCTTAGTCCCAAGGGTGGTGTTGGAGAATCTCAGTATTGAGGGAGATACAGCCTCAAACTTAACCCTCAACCTTAACGTTCTGAGAATACGAACAGCACTTACACTTTGCGGGAGCGCGCATTTTGAGATTGAGGGTTAAGACAGGAATTGGAATTCACCCTTAGTTTTAGCTGCTGTCACTTTAAAGATCCTTGCTCTACAAACCTCCTTGACTCTGATTGGCCAGCCCTTTGGAGCAGAACCAAGAGCAGACCTTGGTGACTGAGGCCCCATCACTTAAAGATCTTTGTGCAATGACTCCAGAAGATCTAGTGCTATTTTTCAGAACTGATCATTTTGATCCATCTACAGACAGATTCAAGAATTTCTACAACATTTGAAAATGTAAAGATTTGTAAAACCTGCAAATTTAGTCTGAACATCCAGCTTTGTTACTTTATCCATGATTACATTTTTGGAAAGCAGATTAACCCCTTTTTGAAGAACACAGACTCACACTGAACACTTATAAACAAACAAGTTTGCACATGGAGAGTTTATCCAACTTTTTACTTAGATAACAAAGTGAAACTTACTCAATGAATATTTGGATAGAACATTTTTCTTTTAGACGACTAAGAAGTTTCAGAGACCAGAAAAATACAAATAAAAAAAACAATCAAAATTGTTGTAATAGAATAGAATAGAGTAGCCTTTATTGTTATTGCACTTTTTGGGTTCAACACAATTAAGGGTGCTCTCACAGAGCCATCATGCAACACAGACAGGTAAAAAAAAGAACAGCATAGACGTGATATGACATAAAACAACAGCATATGTGTGCGTACGTTTATTTATGTGTGAAAAATAAGAAATAAAAATAATTCAGAGTACATTTACATTAAAGAAAATATAGAAAATATTTCATTAACATCAACAAGGTTCGTTGAATAAAAGTATGTTTGATTTTATAAACACATTCATTGACTTTAAAAGAGCATTGTCAGATTAATCCAAAACCTTAAAATTATTGTCAAACTTTATCAACATCATCCATCAGTTACACTGGGGACAACAATTTGGAAAAAAAAACTGTTGAGTTAGAATTTTTTGGTTGATTAAAACTGAAATTGACATGCTGATTCCAAAATTACAGTCAGTTTATTTCTTACTACGTCAAGTTTTTTCTCCACAGCTTATCCTCCAGATAAGCCAAACTTAATCAGTGGGAAAATCTAACTCAACTTTTTTTTTTTTTTTAGAATTGTTCCCCAGTGTTTTTTGAGAAAATGGGTCAAAAACTTGACGTAATAGAGAAAAAGTGAGACCAGTTTTGGATTCCACACCAAAAAAAATTAGTTAAAAACAGCTGTCAGACCTAACTACACAATAATTGTGTTTCCCAGTGTTATTATCTGTGATTTTTTTTTTGTACAGCAAAGATAAGTATTGAAGATTTTGGAACAGCAGTGCAGTTTTTAAACACTTCATAATCAGAAGTACATAAAGAATCTGAGCAGCTGAGTGAGATGTAGTATTTAATATCAGAAAATTGCACGTAGAGCAGCTAAAGCAGCCGCTAACATGTCTCCAAAGAATCCACCAATGGCAGCGAGCACTGACGGGCTTTTCTCTGCTTTCCTCCTCGCCTTCTCTTCCTGCTTCTGTAACAGCTCTTCCATTTCTTTTTCTTCTTCTCTTTCACGCTCTTCTATGAGCTCTTTCTCTCTCTCTGGGTCATTGCTTGCATCCTTGATTTTTTTCTGATATATTTCCTCTAATCTCTTCTTCACAGCTTCCTGCTTTTTCTGTATTTTCTCTGCTTTTGCTTTCAGGATTTGCCTTTTCTCCATTTCGATCACTTTCTCTGCTTTCAGGAACATCTCGGTGGTGTAGTGGCTTCCTCCGTTCTTCTCTGTGATATTTCTGATCTTTCTGAGCAGCTCTGTGACCTGAGACTGATCCCCTGACTTGTTGTCGAAGACGTGGTACTGACCGTTGCATTTGTCCACCAGCTCCTGCAGATCTTTGCTTTCACTCAGGAACTGCTCGATAGTTGTCCCATCGAGCAGGTTACCGTGGGTAAAGAGAACCATGCTGTATTTATCTGCCTCCTCTCCAAAGATTTTCTGAATCCTCTGCACCGTCCTCTTTTCTTCCTCTGTGAATCTGCCCAGTCTGATGACGACCAGAAAGATGTGAGGACCAGGAGAAGCAAAAGCCATGCACTGGATGATGCTCCTGCTGGTTGTCTCTTCATCAACCTCAGTGTCAAACAGACCAGGAGTGTCGATGACCGAAACCTTTTGTCCATCCAACCTACAATCAGCCTTTGCGCACTGATTTGTCACAGATATCGCAGAAAACCTTGAATGGAATTTGTCCTCTCCCAGAATGGTGTTTGCTGAGGCGCTTTTCCCCGCTCCTGTTTTTCCCACCATCACGATCCGGATCTCCTCTTTGTTACCGTGCTGGATTCTTTCTGATGAGAGAGCAGAAAAAAATGGACATTAACTCAGTACTTTATTCAACCTCTATTATGCAAACGCCAACTCCAGAGCAGTGTTACAAAGTAATGCAAAGACCCTCAAACTCACAGGAAACTAAATATTCTGAAGAAGTCAAGTTAAGGCTGTTGACGTCTGTGGTTTAAGACTCTGAGTTTCATAAAATTCTTTGTCTCAGTGGATCCCACAGGGTTCCTACACATCCTTAAAAAGTCCTCAATTCATAAAAGTGTTATATTCTGGTCTCAAATGAATTACTCAAAGGTCTTGAATGTGTCAGAGCAGGATTTATTAATGTTTTATTGGTCTTATTTTTTTTTTTTTTAACAGGACTTTTTGAGAAGGATGTTTAGAGTGAAAACTGTCTTAAAAGCTGCTGATATAATTTATCAGCATTCTGGTTTGGCAGTCTATAACTATGGACCACTGTTTGCACTTTTACATACAAATATTAAGCAATGAGCAACTTTTTGTTCAATAAACAGACAAAAATAAACTTGAATGAATCTCATTAAGTGACACACACTATGATTTGGTTGTAATACAGCAGGATCCCAAACCATCGACCATGTTTATGTGTTTTTGGTCTTAAATTTCATTCAAAGTGGCATTAAAAAGGTCTTAAAAACTCTTAAAAAGTCTTAAATTTGACTTTCCAAAACCTGCAGGTACCCTGCACGTTACAGTTATTTGCTTTCTTATTTAAATCAGCGCCTGTAACAAGTGTTAAAGATTTGTCATTATGTCATTGGGGTTTGGCATTCAGTTATAGGGATAAAGTTACATCTGCAAAACTTTATAAACAAGAAACCAAAACTGATTTAAGATAAACGATAAATAAAAGTTTGTAAATGAAGCTTATAAGAAGAATAATTTTCATGGAAAGTTGCTTACTGACTCACCAAATCTGTTGCGCATATGTTTGACGCTTAGTTTGGATGCAGGCATGTTGATACTGTGAGGGAAAGACAGAAAACAAAAGGTAAAGTTTGAGGTTTCTTCAACAAGCTACACATAATCAACATTTGAGTTTGGTTTTAGTTCAAAAGCTTTTTATAAACCAAGCCAACATGGTTAAGTGGGGACAGCAAAGTTCCTTTTTTTTCCTGAGTTATTTTAAAAAAATAAATCAAAATTAGTTTCAGGTTTTTCTTATGCTCCATCAAATCTATTAAAACACAACAGCTTTGGGTGTTTCTTTTAATCTTACAGGAAAATGTCAAATATATCTGAGTAAAATGTAATACATCAAACTATCTGAACATTTCAAAACTTAACCTAAAGCATCAACATGTTGAGATAAAGAAACTCACATTCAGCTCAGCAACAATCCTTAAAAGCTCGAGTTCAGCACCAAAGTGGAAGTAACCACATCAAACTGAATTCCCCTTTATATAAAGCTTCAGATTAGTCATCCTTCCTACTCTTCCCATTCTTCTTCAGCTCCTCCTCCTCCAGATCTGTTCATCCCAGAAACCCTTCCTTAAATGTAAATTTTATAATTTACTTTCCTCGATGGTTCAGAATGTCAACTTAGATAAAGTAGGTTTGATTCACTTATTTTTTTGTGAGTTTGCACTTAACTGATCTTAACCCTGTGGTGCATAGTGGTCACTACAGTGGACGCCTATTTAAAACTTATTTACTCCTAAATTCAGTGGTTCATGTGGTGGAAATTCATATTAGCCTGTGTCAGGATATTTTTGTTCTTCTTAGAGCCTGAAAATATTTTAAATTTTTTTCCAAACATACATATATTTTTAAAAATGTTACAGACAAATATTTGAGGGTAAAAAAGATTATGAACTATAAATTATTCAGTGTTAAAATGGATGAAAGAGAGTTAAAATGTTTCACAAAGCATTAAAAAAAAGATTATTCATGAAATTACTAAAAGAAAAGTAAAGACGTCAAGCAAAAACAAAAAAAAGAGTCATATTTACATTAAGCTCATACTGTTTTATGTTGAACGCTCAGTTACAAATATTTGGAAAGAAAAATTGAAAGTTTTTTTTATGCCTTAAGACAAATTAAAAACACCCAAGGGAAAAATCCTGACACTGACTTTCATAACTCATGCATCAGAGGGTTGAATAAATTGTTATAGTAACTAATGCAAATCGTTCCTTAGGTGAGTGAGGAGGGCACACAGTGGACATGAGACCTTGTTGTACATGGATAGAATAGAATAGAATAGAAGTTTATTGTCTGACACAAAGGTGACAGAAATTCATCTTATGACAGGCCTCAGTTGCATCAAAGACACACATTCACACATTCCCCATCACACTTGTACACACATACATAACAATAACTTTAGAAGACCAGAGTAAAAAATACACATAGTAAAAAAAAAAAAAAAAAAAAATCACATTGCCCTGGTATAAACCGGCTGTCTACGCTCCATGGCTTAGTTCAGCTGTCAACAGCATAGACTGGATGTATTTGTATTTTATTTTATTTAATTTGACACAATTAAGAATATTTTTCACTACATTATTTTTAAAAGTCAAGAGTCAAAGATAGCTCTTTTTGTTCTTCAGTCTTTATAACTAAAAATACATTTTAGAAAGTCCGGTTTAGAAATAACAGGAATAGGTTTTAGGGATTTGGGAAAAGTCAAAATTCGACTATTAATCTAAAAATCTGCTTAAAATGATTTTTTTTGCCTTTTATCCTTTAATTTTGTATTTATTTCGTATACATCTGACTTAAATCTTAGAGTTTTGACTTTTTATATCAAAATTTCAACTTTTTATCTCAAACATTGCCTTTATTTCAAAACTTAGACTTTAGTCATCTTAAAATTTTGACCTTAAATGAGAAAGTTTGGACTTTTTTTCACATAATGTTAAATTGATTTCTTAAACTCTGGAAGTTTATTGACTTTTTGTCTCAGAATTTTGTCTTTATTTCTCAAAATTTCCACTTTTCATATTAAAATATTGACCTTTTATCTCATAGTCAGAAACAATCCTTACCTTCAGTTTTTATTTTCATCCTCACATTAGAGTAAAAGCTTTTGATGTTTCAATGGTTTGATGTAATTTTCTGTCAAGTTTGTAAATTGACTTTAAATTGTGAAAACTTCCCTAAAGTTTGATTTAAAGAAAATCGTGAATCGAACTGAAATCGCTGTATCTGCCAGAAAAATCACAATTAGATCCTTTTCTGAAACCGTTCAGCCCTACTCCTGTGGCTTTAAGAATATATTTTAAAATATTCTTGTTTGTTTTCAAAGCTCTGAACGACCTATCCCCCCAGTATCTTAGTATTTTATTGTCTACACTGTCTGCTTTTGTTGTTTTGAGTTTCTTTTGACCTGTACAGCACTTTAGTCAGCTGTGTTTGTTTCAAATGTGTTGATTTAATCTGTTCAGAAAACAGTTTTTTTTAACGACTGATCATGTTTCTTTCATTCACATGATGAACAACTGAGACAGCTTGTTTCATTTCTTCATCTGCTTTGTGGTTCCCTTTGGAAACTCCGTCAGTTTCTGTAGTGTGACTCCTCCCGTCAGCGTTTACAGGAAACACCAGCTGTTCTTCCAAACCTCTGAAAACGAAACACAAACAGACGCCAGCTCTCTGAACTGTTCAGTCTTGTCTCCACCCGTCAAAATACGCACATAAAAGGATGAATCCACATTGTGATGCAACATTTGTTTTTGTACATGTGAGCCGGAAATAAGTCCCTCCAGACTCTGATGAATACTTTCATTATCTCTGGAGTCACGCGAACAAAAGGCATCACATGATGAATTCAAGAGGATATTCAGACATGAGTCATGTTTTTATTTCTTAATGTTGTGCTTTCCAATGCTCAGAAAAACCACATGACAGAAGCTTCTTGGTTTCTTTTTAGACAAAGTTCACTGACTGGTGACGTAATATTTACACCTGTAGCTTCAGAGTTTTTAAGTTTCAAACAGTCAGGTGCTTCAGGACCGGTAACATAGATGGAACTCATACCTCACTATAATTTTTAATTTTACATGTTTGAAACACATTTTAGTGGGATTATCCTAACAATATTGGAATTCAATTAATTTGTAACAGGTCAAAAGTGAAGGAACGAAGGGTCTGAGGTGTCATTGTTTGTATTACACTACTGGATGTAATACATTAAATACTGCACCATAGGATACTGTATGATTGTCAAGTTTTGTATTTCTTGGACCCAAAAATCAGACAGGGATTCAGAAGACTGAACAGAATATATTTTGATGCTGGAGTGAGAGGTTTCTGAGGTGAACTGTGTGAACAAGAGTCCAGGGTTGAGAGGTGAAGCATAGCAGAATAAGGCAATTAGAAAAAAAAATCTGTCACAACAATCCAATTTTCTCACAGTTCAAATTTCTCAAAATTCTGTACGCCAGAAAGTACCACATGTAGCACTGAACACTCAGGCAAAGACTGGTTGAGGAGCCGGGATTTATATGCTGCAGGAGCTTGATGATTAGATGGGTTGCATCATAAAAGCCCCTAAATCATTTATCACTTTTTATTTTACACTAACAGCCTACGTGGGTAATGAGGACGCAGTTTTTACACCAGCTGTAAAAATAAAAAGTCAGTTGGTTTCAGATTTATTTTCAATACACGATAACTTTTGGTGCAAGAGTAAAAATCAAATATGGGGATTTTGCTGTAATAAACTTTTATACCTTTACAAATTTGATAAAATCAGGACTCTAATCTCTCCCTCAATTTGTTGTTTTTCTAAATGAATCAAAATTGTTCCTTGAACCACTAAAAATAATGAAAAAAAACATAAAAATTCTCAAAAAAATGTCAACTTCCTTCACATGCTTAATTTCATTTATTTATTTTCCTTTGTATCTCATTGACATCTAATTTAACTTATCTACTTTTATTGCTCCTGTAACTTCTCCACTGATTGATGAAGTGAATTAATGACTGAAATGTTTTCATGGTTTACTTCTGATAAAGTAAAACATTTGAAAAAAATCCATCAGCTCCACTTCCAGAAATCCGGAGTAGTATACGACTAAACAGGTCCAACAAAACAATCAAACTACAGACTACATGTCAAAGTAGTAGGTAATAGGCAGTGTTTACTACCTACTACTTTCACATGTAGTATGTAGTGGGCAGTTTGGAAAACAGCCAGAGATTCACCTCCAACCTTCATCAAACTCAATAGCAATAAAACTTAACTCCCCCTCATTGGCAAAAAATTGGACAGTTGGACAAAGTGGACAGTTTCTCCTTCACCATCGACAGCTCCTCGGTGTCCCCCTCCCCTCAGGTTAAGAGTCTGGGCGCCATACTCCACAGCTCACTTTCCTTCAACTCCCATATCAACAACATCCCCGGATCTGCACACGTTTAGTCTGCCTTGGCATTGTTGTTTTATAACCATGTTTTATGTTATAGGAAAGGAGAATATACCCTCTGACAGACTTTTTTTCTCTTTCAAAATAAAATAAGTTAACGCATGGAGAACTCTTACAACTTTTATTAAGATTATAAAGTGAAACCAACAGTAAGTACATCATGATAAAAAAAGAGCAAGGTGAAAAAGTTTTTACTCACAAAATATTTAAGAAACCAGAAAAATACAACTCAACAAAATTATGACAAAAATCGATCAAAACTGTGTACGAATATTTCATTAACACCAGTTAGTTCATTGCATAAAAATATGTTTGATTTTTTAAACGCATTTATTGAATTTAAAAGAACATCTTAATCAAATCCAAACC
>RPOG01002864.1:0-21138 GCA_008086565.1 Thalassoma bifasciatum
GAGTAGCTGATAGAAAAGTTAATGACCTGCCACAGGGGAAAATAACTTTATATCAGACTCTCCTGGTTCTTGGACAACCTGTAAATTAAGATTCGGATCCTACCTGCAGTCCTGGCAGCACGTTGCTGAGTCTTTTCACACCATGTGCTGAACGCTGAGTTTGGCAAAGCAACCACTTTGTCTCTGGTGTGCTAATGCTCTGTAGTGATGTAAACAAGAGGAGGAAAAGTAACCTGCGCTCATTAATCAGACTCCCATCTCCCTCTCCTCCTGCTCCTCCCACCAGGTCTGAAACAATAACAGAAGGCATGTTTGCTTTTCCCCCAGGGTTATTCTGATCCTTTAGCCGTCTGAAGATGAAAGCAGAGGAGAGAGATGATGAAGAGTTTTATCTGTAAAGAAGGAAGAGGATCCCCTGATGCTTCGTTTGGGCTCTGCTGCAAACACAAGCAGGATTAACCCTTTAACACCTGAGCCCCTATTTTGCTTTTCTTGACCATAAAACAGTCAAAAAATGTCCTTTTTGTCAGTGCTTAGGCCCATTTTTTCTCAAGCATTTTTCTTATCTGTAAGTAACTTGAAACATGACATTTTTATTGACTGGTTCGGTAAATGTGGCTCATATCAAGTAAAAAAAAAAAAAAGTATTTTGACCAAAAGTGAGATATAATGACTTGTTTAGATTTCAGTTTTTGCAAGAAGACTGAGAAATGTGAATGTTAATCCAATTTTTTATTACACAACACAGATTTGATGTTAGATTTGTTTTCACTGGGCTGGAGGAACTGCTGTTTCTAATCCAAGTTTTGATGCAAAGGCAAAGCTTAGAAGTCAGATTTGTTGCAATAACACTGAAGGAAGTGGATATTATTTGAATGTTTTGATTTAAAGACAGGATTAATTTTAGTATTTATTTCAGGACATGGGTTTGAATACAGAGTTTGTGTAGTTAAAATAGAAGGATGCACATTTTAATCCCAGTTTTTATCTCGACACACAGGTTAGAAGTTAGATCTGTTGCAGTTAAACCAGAGAAAGTGAATTTTAAGCAGATGTGTGTCGTCTCTCTGCAGCAGGAGTCTCATTAAAATGTTTTTAGTTTGTGTCTGTGTTTGCGTTTTCGTTGGATATAGATTTCCTTCAGCACACGGGTCTTAAATGTTTTTGAAATCAGTGCGACTGTTTTTGTCAACAGTCAGAAACCTCGCTCTCCGTCCGCATCCTGCTGTTTCTTCCCGCTGTACTCGCGTTAAAGCTTGCTTTTCATGCTGTGAGTAATTGGATTTTATAAATCCACTTTCATGTGTTGTTTGGACAAAAAAGTGACACCTTTGCAGGGCAACGTATTTTTTGGGGTATGCAACTCTGTGCAGAGGTGGATGAAAATCCAGCTGGTAATTATTTCAGCGGTACCGTCAAAAAGGAAGCTGATTTACTATCTTTAATATTCATGAAAGAAAACTCTAACATATAAGAGACATTCTTTAGCTTGAAGCACATTTTACTGCGCACAGACTTTTGCTATAAGACGCTTTCTTCTCATCTCTCTGATTGGCGTGCTGAGAAAAGAACAGAAGATTTTCCTCCGTCTTCTTCTGTCAGAGCAGCACAGAAACTTGTGTAATCTCAAAACGAACACGTATCCATTTTCCTCCATCCCTCTGTAAAAGCAGACGCCTGTCATAATAGAAATCTAACTGCGGCTGTGTTCTTTCTCTCGCTCTGCTCCCTCGCTAAAGTTTGACCTCCGAGCATTTCACGTCGTCTCTGACGGCAGATTCTGCATATATTAGTGCGGCTGTCTGCTCCATAAATCTGTTGAGCTCTGACACTTTTGTGGCCGTCATTTAGCAATTGTTTGTCTCCTGACATCTCGCTCTGTTTTATTCTCCTTCATCCTGCATTTGTTTTGGGTGTTGGCACTTTTATGTTGGTACCTGTCAGCTGTTTGAGGAGAATATTAAGCAGGAGAAGTTGAGAGTAAACAAGATAAAAAGGATCTTTGAGGAAATCTGTCCTAATGTTAACTCTTTCCCTCCCTCTCTCTGTAGGTGTTTAAGCTGAAGGCCGTCCAGTTAGCAGAGAAGCTGCTCCCCGCTTTTAACACCCCCACAGGAATCCCCTGGGCCATGGTCAACCTGAAGAGGTCAGTGACTCCTGCTGAAATGAATGTTAATGAAGATTTCACTCTTAGATAAACAAGTGGACTGAGCCACGAGATCTGGAAGCAGAATTAGTCATCTTCAAGTCAATTCAGCATCTTCGGTTTGGCTGGGTAATTAATCACAAATAAGATTAAATCTCAATAAGTCCTGTTACAATATTCTAATCACAGACAGTGTAATATTTCAATATCAGCTACATTATTTGCAGCGGATGTTTTCTGTTCTGCACCAGAGTTACTCAACTCTGCTCAACCAAAGAGACAAACTGTTAAAAACTACTTTCACAAAAGAAACCATTTAAGTGATAAAAGAGGCAAAAACAGCAATAAAACTTTGTTTGAGGTAGTAAAAATAGCCTAAAAGTAACAAAAATTGGCATTTAAATTTTGATAAAACATGGAAATATTCAAAATCTAGCAAGAAATGGTCCTGAAGTGTTAAAAAAACAGTGAAAAGTGACTAAAAGTGGCCTAAAAGTAACAAAACAAGCAAGAAAAATTGGTAGGAAGTAGCAAAAAATCGTAAGAAAAGTGACAAAAACACAGTGAAAACTGGTGAAAATGGCCAAATTCAACAAAAGTGGCAAGAATTTTGGGATTAAACTTGGAAAAATACTCAATTTGTTGCAAAATATGGTCCAAAAGTAACAAAAAAGAATGAAAAGTGACTAAAAATGGCCTAAAACTATCAAAATTTAGCAAGAAAAAATGGGAAGAAACCTGAAAGAATTCAGGAAGTAGCAAAAGAATTGTGAAAAAAGTTACAAATAACAGTGAAAGCTGATAGAAATTGCAAAAATTGACAAAAATGGCAGGAAAGTTGGCATTAAACTTTGAAAAATAGTCAGTTTATCGCAAAAAAATGTCCTAAAGGGCCAAAGAAAAACAGCAAAAAGTGACTAAGATGACCTTAACAACAAAAATTAGAAAGAGAACTTGATTAGAAACTTAGAAAAAAATCA
The DNA here is from genome assembly GCA_008086565.1 of Thalassoma bifasciatum. NCBI lineage: Eukaryota > Metazoa > Chordata > Actinopteri > Labriformes > Labridae > Thalassoma > Thalassoma bifasciatum. The sequence goes on from RPOG01002864.1 coordinate 3,127, forward strand.
CAAAGTAGCAAAAATAGTGAGAACAGAAACAAAGAAAACAGTTAAAAACTGGTAAAAAAAGGACAAGGTCAACAAAAATCACAACTAAGTTGGAAATTTACTTGGACAAAAGCCAGTTTGTTGCAAAAATGTTCCCAAAGTGCCAAAAAAGAGTGAAAAGTGACCAAAAGTGGCCTAAAAGTAACAAAATAAGCAAGAAAAATTGGGAGGAAACCTGACAGAATTCAGAAAGTGGCAAAAAATGGTGAGAAAAGTGAAGAAAACTGTAAAAAAGTCAACAAAATTGGCAATAAAGTTGGGATTTAAGTTTGAAAAATAGTCAGTTTGTTGAAAAAATGGTCCAAAAGTGCCAAAAAAGAAAAACGGAAAGTGTCCAAAAATGGGCAAAAACAACAAAAATTGGCAAGAAAGTTGAGGAAGTTTTTAGTTAAAGTGTCATTTCCTAATCATCAGAATTATCTCTAGAGTTTTTTTAGAGAAATTGAAGCTCCATCAGTGTTCTCTTTATCTATTTCAGTCTCATCATCATTTTAATCATCATCCTCCTAATGTTGTAAATTATTTTGAGTATTTTCAGCTTCACAGTTTCAGTGTTTTTACTCACAGCAGAGTCAGAGCAGCAAAAACCAGAGTCCACAGCTCCTTCAAATCCTCAGATAATATCATTTTACTGCATGAAGTGAAAGTATTTTTTAAGGTCTGCAAACTGTAGAAACATCAAATTGCCCTGGCATGGAGAATAAAACACCCACACAGTGACCGCCTGCCCACTCAGGTGTTCACGAACTCTGCTGTGAGGGCAGAACTCTTCACACCTTCATCAGTCTTAGAGTTACATAATGTGTGACCGTATGTTGGGACTGCAAAAAAATCGGAATCAGAGAGTTGACGTTTGGATAACTGTCCGTCATTGGTGTATAAAGTTTTATATTTTTATTTCATCCCGAAAAACCTGCTCAGTCTGGGCAGTTTAAACATTATTACTCTTTCTTTGTCTTCTTTATCCATCCCCTCATTCTTCCTCTCTCTTTCTTCCAGCGGTGTGGGTCGTAACTGGGGTTGGGCGTCGGCCGGCAGCAGCATCCTGGCCGAGTTTGGGACTCTGCACATGGAGTTTGTTCACCTCACCTACCTGACAGGAAACCCCGCCTACTACCAGAAGGTACAAAATATTCAGCATCACCACAATAATAATACACAACCAACACAAAACACACACACACACATAAACCTACACTGCAAAAACTGAGATCTAAGCAAGTCATTATGTCTTATTTGTAGTAAAAATTGTCTTATTTTTCTAGATTTGAGCCACATTCACCAGACCAGGTCATAAAAATGTCTTATTTCAAGTAATTTAAAGACAAAAATGAGGTGTAAATTGGTTGTAACAAGTCAAAAAAATCTTCCAATGGGATAAGAAAAATTAATAAAAGAAATTTTTTCTTATCTTTTTTGACTTGCTACAAGACATCATGAGATTTCTGTTTTTGCAGTGCGTATTGCAAAACAATATCAGGAGCGAGAGAATACCTCTGCAATTTTGATTAACGTAACAAAAAACAAGAACAGAAGGTGGTTAAAACCTGTACAATCTACCGTGGAAGAATGGATTAACTTACTTTATGAAATGTTTAACATAGAGAGGATTACTTTTGCTTTGAGATTGAAACAAGAAACTTTTTTGAATAGATTTAAAAGATGGATGAGTTGTGTCACGCCAGTACGACCATCATTTGTCTGAAATCAATCTCTGTGTCCCCTTTGTTTTTGTTTTTGTTTTATTTTTATTTTAGATTTCCTCAAACAGGGGGCTTTATGTGTCAGGGAGGTTTACCCCATTTCATTCTTTGTCTTCATTTTACTATATTTAAAAAAATGCGTCATACGAGTATATTATTGAATGCCTAATTGGTCCGTACATGTTTTTGTATTGTTTACTGAGTCTGGGTTATGTTAAATTGAGCCACTGTTGAATAATTTCAGACGTCTAAATGAGATATGAGACTTGTATTTTCATTGACTGTATGGACCTGGGAAACCACAATAAAAAAAAAAAATACAAAAAAGACAAAAAAAAACAAGAACAATAGAAATATCTGATCTTGCAGAGTTTTTATGTCCTGTTGTGTTTGAAAATGTTGACTATTTTCCTCACATCTGCATGTTTCTGCTTTAAAAAAATTTAACCCCCCCTGTGTGTTTTATTCCAGGTGATGCACATTCGGAAGCTGCTTGCCAAAATGGACCGACCCAACGGGCTTTACCCGAACTACCTGAACCCTCGTACGGGTCGCTGGGGCCAGCGTGAGTAATCTTTCTGTTTTATATCAAGGAGTGAGTTTTCACGAACACTGAACCCAAACAAAAACTTTTCAAAAAGATTTGATCTAAAGAGTTGATCTAACAAAAAGTGTTGAAGTGGTATTCATTAGGGTGCGTCAATTAAATGCAAATTATATTACGGATATTATACTCTCTACACTAGTGTTACTCAACAAAAGAGACAAACTGTAGAAAACTACTTTTTCAAGAGAAACAATCTAAGAGATGAAAAATGTCAAAAAAACAGTAAGAAGTGGAAATAAAAATTAAATATCTTTTTTTCATTAATATTTTTTAGCATTCTAATATTCTGAGATACTGGATTTTAGTTTCTCATTATCTCTAAACCATCATCACCAACATTTCACGAAATAAAGGCTTGAAAAAAATCACTTGATGTATAATGAGTCTGAATAATATCTGGGCTTCTCTTTGTGAAATGAGTGACAAAAAGTATTTAACTTTTTCATCATAGGCAAATTTTTAGATGTACCTATTCATACAAACAGTTACTTTTGGGATTTTTAAATGACCGGGGATTTTAACAGATTTTAACATTGAATATTATTCATTTTATCAGCCTCCGTTTATCTATTTTATCTCTTTTGCACATGCATTTTTGCACAGTCATCCATGCACCGTCTTATCTGTACATTTATATATTTATACTGCATCCTTCTCAGGCCTTTTTTTTTTTAATTCTCTTTATATTTTTAGACTTTTGTTTGTGTGTTTGTTTAGCTGGTTTTATTATGGCCAAGGATGCAACATTGTCTCGTCCTGCAGTGCATCTTGATGTTTTGCTGAATGACAATAAAGAATCCATTTCTGGCTCAAAACGAGAATATAAAAATGAAATTCATCCCTTTTAACGTCGCAATTGATATCAACAACACTTAAGAGAGGGAACCTAAAAATAATGGCACAATAAATCCCAAGTGCAATACAGGGAAAGACAGCTGCAGTTAGGATTATTTTAATAAATCGTTCAGCCGTAGTATGAATGCAAACTTTTCTGCTCTTGTTTCATTCTGAGGAGGGAGCGAGTCTTGAAAGTGAGATTTCTGTTGTAACATTTAACTTGAAAAGATTAAAAAAAAGCTGCATCACTGACCTGAAAATAACCTTTTGTAAGAAGTCTGAAACTTCCCCTTTGAGCCTGAGATGATCATGTGCTGTGAAGAGAAAAAGCAGAGATCAACACTAAATGAGGACTAAAGGATCAACATGGATCTACTTTAATAAGAACAAATTGAAGCGAGCGGAGGAAGACGGAGGAGGGGGAACACAGTATTCCCAGTTTATCGACCGCTTTTTGGCCGTCTGCCCGGGGAAATTAACACCTCATGGAGTCGAGTGAGATGTTCAGTGACATGTAATTCTTGCTCTTAAACCTTTAATTTCCCCGTTCATGGAATTTTTGACACATATGTAATTAAAGCTGGTGGTTGGTAACGCCTACAATCGTTTGTTAATTTACTGGACGCACACAGAACAGCGACCACCAGTAAAATGCCCACGACGGTGAAAAACAAGGCAGAGGTTAGAAAACAAAGCTTTTTATAGACGTACAGCTTTATAGATAAGTGTTTTCTTGTCTTCAGGGACGAGTCGTTGCACCGCTGCTGCACACAGAATTAGACATAATAGATCAGAACACGAGCTGAACATTTAGTGGAAAGAAAACACTGCAAAAAGCCGGCCTTTAAAAACAAGAAAAAAAAAATACAATATGAGAGATATGTTTCATAAACTAAGCAGAATTATCTGACAGCAACAAGAAAATTTAGCTTGTAAAGACTTTCTAAAAAAAAAGCAAAGAGATCCAACCTCAATAAATCAGGGAATACCTTAAAATTAGTGCATTCTCACGAATAAGTGCATTTTCTAATATTTTTTCTAAATTGCTAATTTCTAATAACTATCTTAAGTCTTTATTATTGTTATTATTATTATTAATATGGTAACACTTTAGATTAGGGAGCACATTTTCATTAATTTATAGCCAATAAGTAATAATTAGGAGTTCATATATGGAAAGTCTAAATTCATGGTGCAATAGAGGTAGAATAAAGGATTAATGCATGCTTAATAAATACTAATTAGGGGCTAGTAAGCTACTTATATGCATGTTAATAAGCACCTAGGTAATGGTAAATATGTGTTCCCTAATCTAAAGGGTTACCATTAATATTTTTATTATTATTATTATTGTAGCTTAATTTTTTGATCGTTATTTTTTTAAATTATCTTATTTGTACTTTATTTTTATTCAACTTTATCCCATTTTATTGTTGCATCTTTTGCACTTGGAAATTTTGTGAACTGCTGTGATGTAGAAATTTTCCCCCATGAGGGATCAATAAAAAATGTTATATCTATTTTCAGAATCAGAATCAGAATCAGAATCAACTTTAATCTCCAGGTTTGCTTGAACATACAAGGAATTTGTTGTGGTATACTGTGCTCTCTTGTACAAAGTAGTAATAAGGCATAAAGGTAAAATAGTAATAATAAAAATGTGCATGACAAGTATTATCAACAACTATAAACACAAAAGAATAGCAAATAGACAAGACTAATATCGACAGGCTAAAAATATGATAATAGTGCAGTGGTGAGTGGTGCAAGGATGCAGATATTAAATGAGGTAGTTTAACAAGTTGCAAAATGCAAAATGGGTTGAATAAAACAATAAATAATAAAAAGAAATGTACATACTGCTGTTGCTTTAAATATCTATGTGTTTAATCACAGTACTGTTCCGGGTTTTTCTTGCTACAAATACAAAATATGGGACATTGTTTCTCGATATGTTGAAAATTATTCTTATAATAAGTGAATTCTAGTGCCATAATCTTGACATAATGATACACTGGAGTAAAGGGCTTTCTAAAAATAAGTAAAGAAAAATTAAAATGAGACATTTTTGCTTGTAATAAGCAAAAAATTCTGCCACAGGAAGGATTGAAAATTCTCTTGGTGAGATATCTTACATTAAGACATTAGATTTAAGCTTTACTTTATTAGAGAAACCTTAAAATTGGTGGAAAACTCGTTTTTATCTATATTTCCTTAGACTGAGAAATTCTGTCTCATATAAAGTTTATGTCTTGAAACAAGATGATTTATCTTTCACAAATAACTCAGCAGCTTCAAAACCTCATGACACATAATAAAAGCTTATTTTAACTGAGAAACGACTTAAATCAAGATGTTTTTATGACTGTTTCACTTAACAAGAAATTCAAGATGATCCATCCAGGTAACTGTGTCTTATATTAAATGTGACGAGATATTTTGATTAAAGTTAGAAGAATATACTTGGTAAGATATTGAGTTTTTGCAGCGCATGAATGCACGTCATTGAAATAGCCTTAAATATGTGTAAACATATCTGTAAATACAGTATGAATGGAGTTAAGGTTGAGCTTCAGTGCTCGTTCTAAATCCAGCAGAGACTCAAACCCTGTGATGTTCGCCCGCTGAAATGTTCTCCAGAGTGGGCTGATTTCTATTTCCAACCATGCTGAGTTTACCTCCAGCCTGGAGTCAGTTTTTCTGATTCATCCTCCAAATATTTATTCAGAATAATCTACATTTTTTTATATAAATGTGCTCTGAGTGTTTGTGCCTTTCCCCGAACACTACACAGGGAAACCTCCAGCTATAATCCCAGCATCCTCCAGGGATCATTAAATATTCCTTGATGTTTATTTTTCAACATTTCAACAGGGAGAGTTTGAACCTGAGAGAGCGTTTAACAGAGAGTAAGATTCACTTTGACAGATATGTAAAAGATCTCAGTTTGTCATCCTGAATTCCAACAGAATATTAAAACATTGTAGATATTAAAATATTCCTTTTTGTGCCGCTTGCTTTGGAAGTATTTTCTTTGAAAACTGAACGCTGTATTTCCCCCATTGATCAGATACGACTATCAGCTCAGGGTTTACTCTTTGGTTCACTGGAAGGAAATGAAAAGATGAAATCTGTGGAAAAATTGAATATATTGTGTTGTTTTCATTGTCCAGGAGGATGTGCTGCTTATTAAGAGGGTGCAGTATTCACACACGCTCTTTGATAGAGAGGCAAAAAGGGGTCACACACCAACAAAACAGATAATGTGACGACCTTTTTCGGATTTTTTTAACAGTTTTTTCGAGCGGGATGGCATCTCTGTTTTGTTTTCTGTTGACAAAACAAATGGAGAGCATCCATGGATGGAAGGATAATGGAGAGGCTCATTAACGGATGGAGAGCTGGTTTGGCGTTCAGACTGATGTGCTCCTAAGTGCACAGACTTTCGCCGGAAAGCAGGAAAATAAATGGATGGAAGATGAAGTGCGAGCGGGTTGATTGATGGATGGATGGTTAGCCAGCGAGCTGCACGGACGAGCAGGTGATGACGGATGTTTTGTGTTTGTTTCTCGCTCTCTTTATGTTAATCACGACCGATGTGTCCACCTCGCACATCTCCTGATCCACTCCCAGAGACGAGCTCTCAAACCTGAACGCGTAACGAGCCGCCGTCCTCAGGTGGAACCGTGAGCTTTAATTAAAGCTTCCAGCTCCTAAAAAACAACCTGACCTGCTGTTGTGCCTCCTGAGTGATGCTCCAAGAGAGAAAGAGAGAGAGAAAAAGAGAGAGAGAGGTGAGAAGTAATGTGAAAATCCAGGAGGCTCACGGCAAACATGACCTTGAACGACTATAAATTCCTACAGAATAAGAAGTTAAAGAGCAGAGATGCCACTGTGGATTAAGACGTAATGATTTCTAACCACTTCAGCTCTTCATTCTTCTTTAACTTTTATTGAGCCGTAACAATCATTTCCAGTCTTTGGACTATCGAACGCTCTGCCTCTGTAGACATTTCATACGTGCCCACAGTTTTTTATTTTTTTCCTGCAGAATGTCAAAAAAAGGGGCTTGAAATATTGGCTCCAGAAAAGAGAAAGCAGTGATAGGAAAACGGTTCCTTTCAGTGAACTAGATCAGCAGAATCAGTTCAGCAAAGTGATTCATTCAAAAGATTTGTTCACTGAATCGTTCAGTATTTATCCGCAGCTCTGCCAGAGAATGAAGATTTAATAAGCTGAAACATGGCAGAACTTTTACTCAACTTTATTTATAAAGCGTTTTAAAACACAAAAGTATTGGCCAAAGTGCTTTTCACAAGCCTAAACTAACAATAAACGATAAACAGTAACAAAATCAGTAATAAGGGAAATATAAGAAACCAAACAACCAACACCTCAAAAGATTCAAGATCCAAGATTCACTTTATTCGCAATTGCACATGTTTCAGAGCAACAGAATTTGCCTTTCAGTTACATCCCGTTCAAGAAGAAGAAGGGAAAAAAAGGACTTAAAAGCCCTGTGATAAAAAATAGAAGTAAAATAAAGATTTATAAACGTCGAGTGAGTTGTGCAAATGCAGTTTAGTTCAATCATGGTAACTCACAGCTGTTGGTGGTGAATAATAAGCTAACAAGCTCAGAATTTTCGCTTTAAAGCTTTAGTTTGCTTTAGTTTAGCTGACAAAACAATCACGTGTATTTTCTCGAGCCGTTCTGCTTCTACATTCAGTATTTTGAGTCTCCAGCCTCAGTCACACACACTCTGTTCTGACTGAAACACGATCAAACTGAGGCCAACATTAGTGGATGTTAAAATAATCATCAGGGTGAAATTAAGTTGGATGAAAATGCACATATATTTTTGTGACACCTAAATGTTAACGAATTGGCTGCCAGCCTTTTTAGAGAGGTCTGAAAGTATTTCAAGACCCACAAGTTATTTTGTTCTATGACTATGTAAACACTGAAACTATCAATAAAAAGGAGGAACTCTCTGGAAACAAAAAAACTTGATTCGACCTTTCTTGTTCTGTAGTAATCAGGCTGGTTTCTCCAAAAACAACTATTTTGACCGATAAATGAAGAGCTTCAATTACTTCAGAGCTCGTCCCTGAAGCTCCATCCTTTAAACTTCTTGCGTGAGCTGCCTAAACTTTTCCTTCTAGAAACGTCTGCCATCATCTCTCCGTCGTCTCTTCTCATAATCTTTGCTGATCTCTCAACCAAAGAGCGCACCGCTGCCACCTACAGGGCTCAGTCCATCAGTACACTTGTTTACAAGTGTGATGCTGATGTACAAGCTCTGTTAGACAGTTTCCCAAACATAAAAACATAATTGACATCTATAGCTGTAAAGGCAGCCGTTGTGTTAAATAAAATATTGGCGAAGTCCTTGATTTTGGAGACAGATGTCGGGGTGACACAAGACGCCAAGAAGCACAAGAAAGTGGGCTTGCACAACTGAAGTTGACAAACGAACAACTCTTTCCAGTGAGTGATTCAGTTCAGTTTGTTCCTAGATGATTCATTTGTTTTGAACAAATCGTTCATGAACGTCACATCACTTGTAGAAAGTAAAATACATATAGTACAATGAAGCTTGATTCATTTCAAACATGTCACCAAAAGTTACAAGAAGAAGCTTTAAAGCTCAACATGACTGGATTTTTATCCTCCAACGATGAACATGTTGATGATTTTTTATGGGTCAAACATCCAGAAGTTGCCGTCCTCCCTCTGCGGTCTTTGTAAATCTGGGTTCCTGAGTCCCAAAGGGGAAGTGTTCAAACCACAGATGCGGCTTAACAACTACCACTGCCGACGTTAGACTCCCATCTGGTAAACAAACTGTTCAGATAATTGAACTGAAGTTATCTTTTAAAGTATTTATTGGGGCATGTTAATGCAGATTTACCCAAACTGAGTCTCTCAGGAGGACGAGGAGAACGAAGAAGAGAAATTAAACAGCTCCTTAAGCAAATATGAAGAAATAACAAGATGAGTTTGCCAAGTGTTTTGATGAGTTTGATATAAGTATGATTCTTAAAAAAAAGGTTGATAAAATAACTGTTTTCTTTCTGTAAGAAGCAGAACAAGTGTGTGTGTGAGTGTTTGAATAATGAGTGTTTAAACTGTGTGTAGTATTTGGTGAGATTTAGGAGCGAATATGTTCCTGAGTTTTGACAATGTGTGTTGTTTCTGAAGCATTTGTCGATTGTGTGAAAATGTTGCCCTATGTTTAAGATTTGCATGTGTGTCTGTGTGTGTCCTTGTGTGTGTGTGTGTTTCTTGCTGAGTGAAGGTGTGGAGACGGTAGATAGGACACACTAATGAGGAATAAAGATGAGTGTTTCTGTCTTAATGAGATCCTGCTGTGATTGACAGCCTCAACACCACACACTCCTGCCTGAAGTAAAACACAGCCTACACGCTCACACACATACACACACACACACACACACACACACACATACATACCACCCACCAACTTATTTTAACCATCTCACCAGTACACTCTGTGCTCACACACACACACCATCTCTCTACATAATCACACTCATGAAACAGAAACAAAACAGGATCTAACACTGAACGATATTTAACATCCGATAACGTTTCATTCTTCTTCTTTTGTTCAAAGATGACATGATTTTGCAGCCAGTTTCTATTTGCAACCACCTCATTATTAAGTCTTAACTGGCAGAAAGTGTTTTTGTCCTCCTCTCCTGCTGATGAACCATTAAATCTTTTCTCGTCAGCGGTGGCGGCGCCTCCTGCTGGCAGGCTGAAAGCCGTTCCCCGCAGGCTTCAGGTTCTTTAAATTGCTTCCTCACTTCAGAGAGTACAGCTCCGTGTCCACCTCTTGAAGAGTTAATGCACATAAGTGGGGTTAATGACTGAGGTAATGAGAGTTTAAAGAGCTGATGTGTTGGCTTTGACAGAGTGAAATATGAGGGTTTTATTTTAGAGATGTTTGTTATGTATTAAAACCTCATTTTTCTCCCAGTTTACCCCAAAAAATCCTGAAAACACCAGCTTTTTTTAACCACATTTGTCATAGTTGTTGCCATTTTTCTGGCCTCAGTGCAGGATAACTCTCAACTGTCTCACAATTCTGTATTCCTCTACTTATTTGTGCATTTTCAGGCATCACTTTCCAGCTCTAAACTGTCTCATAAGTTTAAATATAAAGAACATTTTCACACTCTTGTAGCAATGGTGGTCTTCACACACTCGTCTATGCTTGAGAATAGCATCTATCTTAGCGTACTACTCATTTTCAGATGTGTTTTGGTTGTTGTATTATAATTTTTTTTTTTGTTTTTATTGTTATCAACTCTTCTCCCAGTTTAACTTTATGGACCCCAGTTTTAAGGGAACTGGCAGGAAATACTCTCAAGGACATGAATTTTTCCGTTTTGCTTGATCAAAATCACGTTGTATCTCCTCCATCACGCAAACACTCCTTTAAATCTTATTATCAGTCTATTTTCAGTGTTTTACCTCTTTTGTAAAAACTTTAAGAGCTTTAACATACATTTAAAAAATAGCGGTTGTGGTACTGAATTGTACGGAGCCTCATATGGGTCAAGGTAGGAATTTTGTTTTTTCTTTTTGGAAGACTTTTGCATCTCCTCTCAATACTTTTGCATTCCCCTGTGCTTCTTCTGCGTTCCCTTACAATACTTGTGTGTTTCCCTTGCCATACTTTTACAATATTACTGCAATAGTTTTGCATTACCTTGCTATACTTTTGAGTCCCCTCTGAATAATTCTGTTTCCTTGCAACATTTTTGCGTTTCCTCTCAATATATGGGTCACTTTTTTATTTTTGGATGACTTTTGCATCCCCTCACAATACTTTTGCATTTCCTCTCAATATTTTTGCATTCGCCTGCGCCTCTTCTGCGCTCACTTATACTACTTTTGTGAACCCTTGCGATACTTTTGCATTTCTCTTGTGATACTTTTGAGTTCCCTTACAATACTCTTGTGTTCACTTGCCAGACTTTAACAATATTATTGCAATAATTTTGCGTTACCTTGCTATACTTATGTGTTTTCTCTCAATATTTTTGCATTTCCCTTGTGATAGTTTTACGTTCCCTTGCATTTCCTTTTGGGTTGCCTTAGAAATACTTTCTTTTCATTCTGTCCTTCTGCGTAGGGTTGAACAATATGAATATAATTTCATATCTCGATATTAATGCCAGACATCTAGATATTGATATGATACAATATGACTCTGGAATTAGAGAAAACTGAGCATTTTTCAGAAAAATAAAAGCATCATAATATAACAGGATGTGGAAAGTGCGGTTAATTGGTTAGAGCTCACTGTTGGTCATCAACATTAACATAAAATCACCAATAATAATGCGACTGTCTGAGCTTTACATGCAGGGTGAGCTGGGAAAATCTACATCATTGATATCTTTGATATTGGGATATTAATATTATGAATTTTCATATCTCGATACCTATATTATAAAGATTTATCTTTCAGCCTTACTTCTGAGCCATTTGGTAATTCTTGTGATAGGGCACAATAGTTGTTTTCCTTAAAGTTCTCCTGAAAAACTCATATCAGACCCACTCTCACAGACAGTCACTCACTTAAGTAGTTATCTCCATGCACTCAGATGTTGTCATAGGAACTACAGTAGTTCAGTTCCTGTGGTCTTAAAATGCCGACCCATGAACCTTTGACCTTACGTGTTGGCTCGTCGTGTCAGTGGTGGCTGTGAAGTAACGAGTCCCTCCGTCACGCCGTCACCTTAATAACACAGAAGTATTTAACGCTCCCTCAGCAGCTGTAGCCTGGACCTGTGAAGCTGCTCCGCTTGTTTGAAGCTTTTTGAAGCTGCCTTGTTTTTCATACATCTCTCTCTCTTTCTCTCTCTCTCTCTCTCTCTCTGGTTATTGCACATTTGAAGCCACCTCCTCTGCAAACGCAGCCCCTGATTGACAGCTGCTCCCTGCCTGACCCCCACCCTTTGATTGGCAGGAAAATAATGGAGAAGCCGGGGGAGTCTGTGGGTGGATGCTAAGTTGAAAGAGTGTTAGAGGTGACCGTGAAACAGAGAGAGGTGAAGGAACAAGGGAGGACCGGAAAAAAAGATTAGACGGCTGTGGAAAAGAGCACTTTATCTTCCTTTTTATGTTTTCATCTTTGTTTTTGTCTCTTTACAGTCGTGAATGCTTAATCTGGTTGGCTGCTGTTTTCACCCTAACTTGTTATTTGTGTTTCCTCCCTGTGAAACATCGGGGTGCATGTTTGACTCAAGTGCTTCTGCTTTGATGAGCAGTCTCGCCTGCTGTATTTTCACCATCAAACATCAGCTCATGTAGTCGGAGCAGGTGGTTTTTAATCTACCTACCATTAACTGGAAGTTAAATCTGAATATTTGAAGAAGTTTTGCCTGTTCTGTTGTTTGGTGTCTGAGCTCTGGATGTGTGCACACGTCTGACAAGATGAAGCTTTTGTTCCAAAATGATACGAAACTGTCACAAAAATCTAAGGTGACCAAGTCCAAGGTGAAACTATTTTTCCACCAGCCGTGAGATTCAAAAATACCCACCTGCCACCTTCAGTGCTTGACCATCCGAGTACGATGATTTGGCGTGAAGCAGAGTCACCAGAGGAGCGCTGGTGACCTGCCAGAGGCCGGCCGAACAGAAAAACTCAACATGAATACAAAATATAGCAGCAGTCGTCTGAGTCAGGGGCTGTTTCCATCTGAGATAAAAGAGTGGTGAAGCTGTTTGGAGCCGGGAATTATCAAACATTGAATTTCTGCTCGGAATGGGCAAGTACCAATCACTATAAACTGAGACATTACAGAGAAATTAAAAAATAGATCAGTTTACAACACTCTCTATTCAAAGAAATAATCAATATTACTACTTTATAAAACAAGAAAAACTTCTTAAATAACGCACTTTACCTACAGACAAAAGTTCTCCAAGGCTGAAGCGTTACAAAAAACATTATTCATGTGGTGAAGTTGACTGTTTGGAAGGTCGAATCTTTCTACAGACTCTGAATGAAAACGTCAAAGATTGTCGATTGCACGTAGAGTGGTAAGAGCGCTTACTCTGATGTTACTTCCAAAAAAACAAAACAAAGCAAAAAACAGAACTGTCACTCTGACACTATTTCTAAAACCAAACTGTGGAGAAAGCAAGATTAGACAGTTAAGTAGCTTAAAGGGACTGTGAGGACTTTCTAAGTGATCTTGAAAAAGTCTCAAACCTAGATATACACCATCTAGAATGCTTTTTCTAAGCTTCCCAATTACGTCAGACTGGACAAGATTGATTTTCTCCAAGTCAAAGTCTCTATGAGAACTCCACGCCAGCTGAGAGATTTGAGTTTTCTTTAACAAAAAGGATTTCTTGGATTGATTTTGTAGTAATGTTGGACACAGAAAAGGAACAGAAGAGCAGAAAGAAGCTTAACAGGAGAGTGATAGAGCACAAGCTAAAGGCTAAAGGCTAAAACAGTCACTAATGTGTTTGTGCTAATGTTGATTCCTGTCCACATGCAGCAGTTATTCTGCAGTGATCTGTTCAAACCTGAGAGTCTATCAATAAAATGAAGAGCCAGGTTACGTTTGCTCTGCTTGATGAGGTTGGAGTTGGTAGATGAGCACTGATAGGACACAACCAGGATTCACTAACGTTACAGACATGTATCAGAGCACCGAGCTGTGAGGAGTGAAGCTGAATGTAGCCGGCTACTTAACTACGCTCCAACTCACAAAGTTTGCTTGTTGTCGCTATGTAACTGTTGATAAATACATTACCTCGTCAGGGTAAAAAACTTAGCTTGAAAAAAGAAGAGCAGTGTTAAAAAAGGTCCAATCTCCATTCATTTTACAAAACGAATACCACGAAGAGTCATGTCATCACCAAAGGAGTCGCTGCAACTTACCTCCACTTACCCATTCCCCCAACAGCCATGTTCAAGGTTAAAACTTTGTTCTAATTTTGCACTTATGAATAAAACTCAGGGAGAGTTAACAGTGAAAGTGTTTCATTTTTCACCTCGGTTTATTTTTAAAAAAAAAAAAAAAAAAAAAAAAGCTTAAACTTTGGCAGTTGTTAGTTTTATTTTGCACTTTTGTTCGTTCATAACAAACAATTCATAAACCTAGAAAGAGTTGTTCGTGTTTTATTTTGGACTTAGGTCGACAGTCATGGTGTTAGTTGAAATTTAATGCATCAAAAATAGAAGTGTTATCAGTAGACTACACCACGATCAAAGGAGGTACTCGTATGAGTATGGGTCTGAAAAAAAGTGTAGCTGCATCATTGACTGAGAAATGTAAACCATAAGAGACTCTGGAGATTGTCTGAGTGAGGGCTTTAGTGCTGCTGACGCTGCAGAAACATCTTCAGACGAGCTTTTCTCCATCCTGATCTTAATCCCCATGAAGAAAATGACTCAGGTGTTCAATTTCTGATCAATCTTTCAAATAAAGCAGCTGTGACGTCTTATTCTTCGTCTGTTATTTCCTCCAAACTCATTCGCCCACATGTGCACTCACAGACATTTCCACAAACCAGCTAACTCTGCCCTCGGTTATGTCTCCAAGGTTGTTTGTGAGGTTTTCGCTCCCCCTTTGACAAAAGATGAATAATTCATCGCTCCAATGGCTTCTTCATCTTCCTCGCTTCTTTGCATATCTCTCCGTTTGCCCACGGGCACGTTAATCACATACAGGAAAGAAACTCTTTAGAGGAGACACAAAGCAATCTGCTCACATATCGGAGATGATTACATCAAGCTGAAGAGATATGTAAAGGATGAGGAATATTTTGGTTTCAGAGCTCGATAAGCCAAGTTTATTTCTGCTGCCATGCAAGAAGAGGAGCTCAGAGGGATAAACAGAATATTCTTTCCTGAAGTGGGAGAGTTTAACTTTGTGATTTCAGTGTCTCTGAGTTTGGTCTATGTGGAGTCATCCTTCTTTTTTCTGCTTTTATGTTAAATAATGTTTAGTAGGTCAGTGCTGAATTAGACCAGTGCTATTAAAAAAAGGATCAAATGATCCCCCTGGAGAAAAGACTTTTCTTTCTCAGTCTGATCAGGACGAGTGCTGCCTGTTTCCTCTCAGTGTGGCGTCCTGTAAATGAGGACAGCCATGAAAGCTGTGCAAACTTTCAACAGGGCGATTGGGGACGTTGAAATGTGAGCACATCAGTGAAAGGGTAAATAAAAGAGGAAATGAGAGGAATCAAGCTGCCAACGTTAACGCAGGGATGGAGACGAGGAGGCGCCAAAGGATGGATGGAAGTGTTTGATGCCATACGGGCCTCCTCTTCACGCTTTTAAAACTCTCTCTTCCTCTTTTTCTCTGCAGATCACACCTCAGTGGGTGGACTCGGGGACAGCTTTTACGAATACCTTCTGAAGGCCTGGCTCATGTCCGACAAGACCGACGCAGAAGCTCGCAAGACGTACGATGATGCAATCGAGGTAAGAAGGAATCATCTCCCACCAAAGATTACATTCCTTAAAATAGGGCTGAACGGTTTTAGAAGATCTAATTGCGATTTTTAGTGAAGTTTTCTCAATGTACAGTAACATTTACAAACTTGACAGAAAATTACATCAAACCATTGAAACAGAAAAAGCTTTTACTCTAATGTGAGGATGAAAATGAAAACTGAAGGTAAGAATTGTTTCAAACTTTTAAATAAAAGGTCAATATTTTGATATAAGAAGTGAAAAATTTGAGAAATAAAGAAAAATTCTGAGACAAAGAGTTGAGATTTTGAGATGAAACTTCTTAAGTTTAAGATCATGTGAAAAAAGTCCAAACTTTCTCATTTAAGGTCAAATTTTTAAGATGAGAAAAGTCTAAGACAAAAAGTCAAAATTCCAAGATTTAAGTGGAAATTATGAGAAATAAATACAAACTCACAGGATGATTGGCAAAAAAAAATTTAAAAAGAAGATTTTTCGATAAGTTTTGACTCTTCTCAAACCCAGAGTCAAACACCTATTCCTGCTTTTTTTAAACCAGACTTTTCAAATTGTATTTTTAGTTGTAAAAACTGAAGAACAAAAAGAGCTATCTTTGACCCTTAACTTTTAAAAATGATGTAGAGCAAAATATTCTTAATTGTGTCAAGTTAAATAAAATAAAATAAACAACAATCCCAGAGAAAAAAGGATTTTTCCCAACAGTCTCACACTCAAAGACAGGTGTGTGTGAAACAGCTGATATAACAGATCCTGGGTCAGTCAGGAGTCTTCACCTCTAAAGATTATCTGATCTCCCGTTCACTTTCTTCCTTCAGGCCATCGAACGCCACCTCATTCGCAAATCAAACGGCGGTCTGACATTCATCGGCGAGTGGAAGAACGGCCACCTGGAGAGGAAGATGGGCCACCTGGCCTGCTTCGCTGGCGGCATGTTTGCGTTGGGTGCTGACGGCTCGCCTGACGATAAGGCGGGACACTACCTTCAGCTGGGAGCTGAGATCGCACACACCTGCCACGAGTCGTACGACAGGACGGGTGAGGGACACACACATGAACACACACATGAACACACACACACACTGAGACTGAATGACTGAAATGAGGAAAACTGGAGTGGTTCAAATCTGTCTCAGAACGGCTCGTATTTTGTGGCGTTTCTTTAAACTAAAAGTGGCACAGGATTCCTAAATCACTGACCCGTACCTTCCCACTTTTTGGTACCCTTCTGTTGGGATGCCAAACACACCAGAGGCTGGAGTCATAATCTCTCAATCAGGAGGTTGAAGGTTCGATTCTAGGCCCACTTCCAGTGTGACAGCGGTAATAGTGAACGACACACAACCCTGCCATGTTTAAATCTCCGGTCGACTTAGTAACAAAGAGCAAACTACAAAGATGAATTGCTGGATTGTCTTCCATCACTTCTCTTTGCATTTTTCGTCTTTGTTGGATTTATTAGCAGAGTACACTGTGTCAGACTTCTTTCACTCATGTTTAGCAGTTGGATGAAGCCATTCATTAACTAACAACTGTGTTTACTCTTTTTAAATCATCATACTGACAACAGAAACTTCAAAAATGACCCTGATGAAAAGTTTCCATCCCCAAGTTCTTAATAGCGTGTATTTCCCCCTTTAACATCAATGACAGCTTGAAGTCTTTTGTGCTCGTTGTGGATGAGGGTCTTTATTTTCTCAGATGGTAAAACTGACCATTCTTCTTGGCAAAAAGCCTCCAGTTCCTGTAAATTCTTGGTCTGTCTTGCATGAACTGCAGGTTTGAGATCTCCCCAGAGTGGCTCAATGATATTAAGGTCAGGAGACTGAGATGGCCACTCTAGAACCTTCACTTTATTCTGCTGTAGCCAATGGCAGGTGAAGTGGCGATGCTCTGGACGAATGATGTACCTACCTGTGGAGACACAAACAGGATCAGGCTTTACTGATTCGATCTGAATCAAACTGTTCTGATTCAAACCGGGTTTTTAATTTTCTTCACTGTCTTTTCTCCAGTGCTGAAGCTCGGCCCCGAAGCCTTCAAGTTCGACAGCGGTCTGGAGGCCGTGGCCGTGCGGCAGAACGAGAAGTACTACATCCTGAGGCCAGAGGTCATCGAGACTTACTGGTACATGTGGAGGTTCACCCACGACCCCAAGTATCGGCAGTGGGGCTGGGAGGCAGCGCAGGTAAATCAAACACACGTACACCACCTTTAAACGAGTGTTGAATATGTGTGTGTATGTGTGTGTGTGTGTGTGAGGGAGCTCATGAATCATCATTTTTTCCTCTTATTGCACCTTTCAGAACAAAGGAGCCAGCCGACCTCTTAAC
>RPOG01002864.1:22475-78517 GCA_008086565.1 Thalassoma bifasciatum
CTTCTTTCACTCATGTTTAGCAGTTGGATGAAGCCATTCATTAACTAACAACTGTGTTTACTCTTTTTAAATCATCATACTGACAACAGAAACTTCAAAAATGACCCTGATGAAAAGTTTCCATCCCCAAGTTCTTAATAGCGTGTATTTCCCCCTTTAACATCAATGACAGCTTGAAGTCTTTTGTGCTCGTTGTGGATGAGGGTCTTTATTTTCTCAGATGGTAAAACTGACCATTCTTCTTGGCAAAAAGCCTCCAGTTCCTGTAAATTCTTGGTCTGTCTTGCATGAACTGCAGGTTTGAGATCTCCCCAGAGTGGCTCAATGATATTAAGGTCAGGAGACTGAGATGGCCACTCTAGAACCTTCACTTTATTCTGCTGTAGCCAATGGGAGGTGAAGTGGCGAGGCTCTGGACGAATGATGTACCTACCTGTGGAGACACAAACAGGATCAGTCTGAATCAAACTGTTCTGCTTCAAACCGGGTTTTTAATTTTCTTCACCGTCTTTCCTCCAGTGCTGAAGCTCGGCCCCGAAGCCTTCAAGTTCGACAGCGGTCTGGAGGCCGTGGCCGTGCGGCAGAACGAGAAGTACTACATCCTGAGGCCAGAGGTCATCGAGACTTACTGGTACATGTGGAGGTTCACCCACGACCCCAAGTATCGGCAGTGGGGCTGGGAGGCAGCGCAGGTAAATCAAACACACGTACACCACCTTTAAACGAGTGTTGAATATGTGTGTGTATGTGTGTGTGTGTGTGTGAGGGAGCTCATGAATCATCATTTTTTCCTCTTATTGCACCTTTCAGAACAAAGGAGCCAGCCGACCTCTTAACAACAAAGTCCTGCGGATTTTGTAGGAAATGATTTTAGGGTCCATTAAAGTGAAGCATTAACCTGAAATTGAGTCAGAAATGAGTTTCGTCGGATAAATGAGGCTTTGCTAAATGATACTGACGGGAAAATTAAAGCTAAACTCAGACTTTCTCCAGCTTTGAGTTCAGAACTTTAGATTAAACATGTTCACATCGATATAAAGTCCTACACACAGTTTTAAAGAAGTAAAACTTTCCCCATAGAAGTGTAAAAATTCAGACTTAGCATTCAGAGATTCATTTCACATTTGCACATCTGAAAGTCTGGTGGCCGATGGCGTGTCGACCTTTACCAGTCGTGTAGGAAGTTGTGAGAGCGTTCCAGTCTCTGAGGTGTTCAATATTTATCCTTCCTTTATGTTACGACCTGAAAATCTTTATAAAACACGAGGAGTGATATGAAAAGCGCTCTCTGTCCTCTTCTCTCTTCTGTTCTTCTCCGTCTGACAGAGGATTAAAGCGCTCGTCTTCCGTACGGCGCTCGATGTGTCTCTTCTGTCTGAATCTCAGCCGGCCCGCTCGTCAAACATTTTGTTTTTCCTCTGCCTCCTGCCACTCTTCTTGTCAGTCTTTTGGCTCCTTTTTAAAGCAGTGAAACTTCTGCTTTCTTTGAGGAGGAGTAAGTGAAGACACTCTGACATTTCAAGCAAATACATCTGCGTGTGTTTACGATTGTGTGAGTGATACAAAGAGAGCTATCTCCTTATGGCCCAGTTGTCAAAACATGCATGCTGAGGAGTTAAAACACAAACATAAGTGTCCTCTTTGACAATAATAAGCCAAAGTGTCCTCTCAGGTGGAAAAAACATCACACCTAACTGCCCCCTTGACTGGTTAAAACACGCACTAAAGTTCCCTTTTTTAGAGCCCAAAAAGAATACCTATGTGCTTGGGAGCTTAAATGAATGCTAAACTGCTCTCCTGGGGCTAAAAGAGCTTTGTAAGGGAAAAGAAAAGCTTGGCGAGCTGCAGTTTGTTCTCGAATGCTTCATCAGGACGGTGAAGAGCATCCTGAGCTTCAAGGTATGACACAAAGAAAGAGAGGCTCATGGGAAATAGAGGCTTCGTGAGGACGAGACGCTGCTGATTTACCAGGAAAGAGGTGAAAGAGGAGCTAAAGCATCCATTAGGGAGCCAAAACACGGGCTTACTTGCCTTTTTTGGGACCAAAACTCATGCTGAAGCACCCTGGGAGGACAAACACATGCCAAAGTGCCCTCTTGGCACAAATAAGTCTGAATGTGCCCTTTAAGGAGAAAAAAGGGCACCAAACTGCCCCCTTGGCTAGTTTAAACATGATCAACAGACTTGCCAGGAGCCAAAAAGCCTTTTTGGGACCTAGCACATGCCGAAGAGCTCTCTTGGTAGCCAAATTTCTCACTGTAGGGCCTTCTTGGGAGGGAAAAACACTTAAATGCATCAGCGATTGGTTAAAACATGATGAACTGAACTCTTGGGCGCAAAAATGTGAACGCTAACAAGCCCTTTTGAGAGCTAAATCTCATACTGAAGCACCTTGGGAGCCAAAATATGTGCTTAATTGCCTCCTGGGTAAAAAATTGCCTAAACTACCCTCTCAGGCAAAAAAAGACAATAAATTCATGGCTGGATAAAACATGATAAACTGCTTTTTTGGGAGCCCAACACATACTAAGTTGCACTTTCCTAGTTGACATTTCATTTCTCATTGGTGGCAAAATCCCAAACTGTATGTGCTTTGTTTTTTGTTTCTTTTTTGCCCCTGCTCTTCAAAAAGCCGATGCACGCCACTGCTGAGCACTATCCCTTTGTTGATCCTATTGTCCACTCCTATTATATTCTCCTTGTTGCATCACACACACACACACACACACACACTCCACTCTTCTCTGAACCTCAGCTGTGTCCGTCTCATCCTCGAACACCTGCACTCTCCTCTTTTCGCCGCAGCCATTTAGATTTCCTGCCCTCGACCTGGTTGTGTATACGCACCTTCAGACCATGTCGGAGTCACTCCAACGATTTTGTAGGAGTGTGTAGCATCTGTGTGTGTGTGTGTGTGAGAGTGTGTGAAGGTGAAGCCAGGCTGCTGTAATGTGAAACGTGTCCTCGCTTAGCAGCTGCAGACACACTCCTCCTCCTCCTACAGGTAGACTTTTATTGGGTAATTTATTTAGCACAGATGGTTCCTAATGTGTGTGTGAGAGAGGGAGAGAGGGCGAGACACACACACATTTATATGTACATTAAATAAACTGGATGTATTGTTGTGAATCGCCTGGAAGCTCCCAGACTGCCGAGCGTTTCTTCACGTGTAAATGTGACCTGTGTTTGAATTCCTTTATAAGCACTAAGGCATGATGAAGAATACACTCAGCTTGGTGTTAGTGTGTAAGTGTGTGTGTGTGTGTGAGTAAGTGTGTGTTACTGGCTCCAGAAGGGCAAATGCTCGTCTGGCACAGCAGTCCATTAATAACAGGAATTATGGGTCCAAACGCCTCGTGACAGAAATCTGCTGACAGCAAAGTGGTCACACCAGGACAGGATGGAGGGCCAAGACGTGAGGGGAGGGTCGCGTCTACGTGTGTGTGTGTGTGTGTGTGTGTGTGTGAGAGGTAGACAAGGACATAGATGAGTCTTTTGATTACATGTGTTAACAGTAAAAGTCAATAAGGTATGAGCAGCCTGAATTTTTATGGAGGCACCAACGTCAGCTGAACGAATCCTCATCGTAAATCAATAAAGAGCAGAACTTAATGTCTCAGTCACTGTTTCCACGCTGGAAATAACCAGCTGTGTTTGGAGTTTACGTCCAAATGAGTTCAAGTGAACATTAACGGTTCTTTACTCTGCCAGCTCCTGAGAGCAAAGTCCTTGTAACGTCCACCTGAATCGATAAATGAATTCAGAGGGTAATTGTGCAGAGCTTTCACAGCGTCGTACTCTTTACTGCTCGCCTGGATGTCGCTCTCCTTTGTTGATGATGGTTATTCAACAAAACGCATCTAGTCGTGATATCGATGTAAAGAAAACAAGTCCTTATGAGTCTCTCTCCTCTTGCATGCTCCATCCAGACACCAATCACCACAGAAAGGATGACTTAGCAAAATTCAGGATGAAATATTTCGGGATTTATTACATAATACATTTGCAGTTGTGCCTAAAAGTTTACACCCTCTCCAGGAGAATTTCAGGGGGGTTTTTTTGCCTTTTCTCAGAAAATATGAATGATAACATGAAAAAAAACTTTCTGTCACTCATGGTTAGAGGTTGGGTGAAGACATTTATTAACAAACAACTGTGTTTACTCATTCATTTTTTTATACACACACACTGATTACAAGTAAATAGCTCACAGGTGAGGATGGTTACCTTTAGTAGACATTTAAACACATTTATGTTCACTTTTGTGCATTTATCAGGACAAAAACCACCAGAGTTGTGTAAACTTCTTAACAGGGTCATTTTGAAGTTTCTGTTGTCATTATGGTTTAAAAAGAGTAAACACAGTTGTTTGTTGATAAATGGTTTCACCCAACCTCTAACCATGAGTGACAGAAAGGTTTTTTTTCATGTTATCATTCATGTTTCCTGAGAAAAGGCCAAAAAATCAGGTATGAATTAGATGTGCGTACATTTCATATCACATAGAAGCGTTTGTTTATGACATTAGTACTTCCTTTGCCATCCAAAATGAATTCTGAGTGTTAGAAGTATCTGAATCTCGAGATAAATGTTGAACAAGAACTCAAGAAGTGAAGTGAAGTCAGTGTTGATGAGTCTCCTCACTGTTACATTTCCAACTCCAACTCTGACTGCAACTCTCAGGACAACTTCTCCATTTCTTGTTCACCATCAATCTCTTGATCCTTCCAGTTTTCGGTCCAGAGGTTTTGTTTTTCTCTCCTGAGCTCATCATACGATCCAAACTCTCTGTGTTTACAAACTTCTTTCTGTTGAGGTCAGTGAAGTTACACTGAGTCTTGAGATTTATTTGAAAGAGTTCATGCTCCTGTCTGCCATCAAGAAGAAACTTTAGATGATTGCTAGTTGAAATGTGCAGCTCCTTTCAGATACTGTGAACAATCAGAACTAATGTCATGTACAAACGTTTCTGTGTGGAATGAAATGTACACGCATGTAACTTATACCCGAGTGAAGAAAACTGACATTTTAAATTAGGACTGAACCATTTGCAAAACTAATCTAATTGTAATTTCCTGCGTGATTATTTTTAGGTTCCCCATCTTATGTGTGGTTGATATCAGTTGCTACATAGAAGGAAATTAAATTGTTTTTACTATTCTTGTTTTGAATAAGAAATTCACAGGCATGAGGGAGATATGTAGGATTATTGTAAACAAAAAAACACACAAAAGAAACTGTGTGTGGATAAAAAAGTACATCTAAAAAAATAGAATATCTCAGAAAGTGAAACCCAGATATTATACAGACTCATTACACATATAGTGAATTATTTAAGTCCTTATTTCTAGAAATGTCGATGATTATGACAAACCCAAAATTCAGTGTCACAGAAAATTGGAATATTACATAAGATCAATAAAGAATGGATTTTTTAAAGTCAAAATTGAGGTCGTATTAAAAGTTTTGCAACTTTCTGACCATCTATTTTCGCACCTCTCGAACCATTTTTACTAAATTAAACTTATTTTATTCTTACATCTTGCCATTTTTTGCCACTTTTCACCACTTAGATTGTTGCTCTTTCAGTAACAATGGTGTAGTGCATAAAGCATCCTCTGCAAAAAATTTGTATCTGGTATTCTGACACATTTGAGGTTAAAGGAACATTGCACTGTCTGCAATTAATTGCCAAGCCCATATTTAGATTTATTATGTAATAAACCATGAAATATTTCATCTTGCATTTTGCTTGGTCACCCTTTAAATAAAGCAGAGGATTGTAACTTATATCTTTCTGACGAACCGTAGTTTCCAGTCGTCCACATTCTGCCTCAGTCTGACTGTTTTTCCTCTGTTTGTTGTTGTTTCCGAAACATCAACATTGCAGCTCTTGTGCCGTGAGCGTCGCAGATAAACCCTTGAAAGCAGAAGTGAATAGAGGGACTAAAAGGATTTACATCACAACTCAAAACCAGCAGCCAAAGAAGCCTAAATATATCCTGAAAAGACCGAGCTGTGTGTTTATTTCTGTGAATTTAAAGAAATCCACGCAATGAAGCTTTGAATCAACTCACACATCATATTGTTGTTTCCTAATCAGAGCTGGAAAAGCGTTTCACACTCTCAAATAAACTCCTTTGCAATTCAGAAAAGTGTCTGTGAGAAAACTTTGACTTTCCCATAATGCAACAAGCTTACAAACGTGCGTCTCTGGTTATTGGAGTGTTTTCTAGCAGGAGAAACAAAAAGTGGATGTTGGAGAGTGAAATGTAAATGCAGGGGGAAGCAAACTGAGGCTTTTGGGCTAATCTTCTTTTCCTCCCGTTTTCTGCAGCAGCAGTTTCCTGTATGTGTCTCCCCAGGACTCGCTCTAATCTGTCACCAGCAAAGAAATTAATTATAGCATGCTTTTTGAAAGCTTATTAAAATGGTTCTCTCCTCTCTCTCACCCCCACCACCTTTTCTCTGGGTCTGCTCCTTTTGTTTTTTGTCCTCCTTTTTATCCTTCTCTTATTAATTTACTCCCCTGATTTCTCTCTCTCTCCTTTACCCTTCTCTTCGTCTCCTCAGGCCATCGATAAGTACTGCAGGGTGACCGGAGGCTTCTCGGGTGTAAAGGACGTCTACTCCTCCAACCCGACGTACGACGACGTGCAGCAGAGCTTCTTCCTCGCTGAGACACTCAAGTAAGCTCCCACTGCACTAATGAACAGACTAATTAGCGCTATTTGTGAATCAACTGTACTGTTCCTGATTAATTAATCACTTTATTTTTGATTAATGCAATGATTAAGTGGGCGGTGAGCGGCTGATTGAGAGAGCTCGACAGGGAGAAGTGATTGCAGA
This sequence comes from Thalassoma bifasciatum, assembly GCA_008086565.1. NCBI lineage: Eukaryota > Metazoa > Chordata > Actinopteri > Labriformes > Labridae > Thalassoma > Thalassoma bifasciatum. Next base: position 29,325 of record RPOG01002864.1, read on the forward strand.
AGTTGCTTACTCATGCTTTGTAGATTTTTAATCATTTGTCAGGAAATCTTCAGATGGAAAAGTGAAAACTTATTTAACTTTAGGAGAAAGACTTGAGGTAAAACTTGCAGGATTGTGACCCCAGAGGAGCAAATAGTAAGAGGAAGTTTTTATTCTTTGACTTTAAGAAAATTTAAGAATTATTTCTCCACATCTGGTTCTGGAGTCATCTTTATAAGTTTTATATAAGGTAAGTTAATCCTTTATTTATCCAACAATGGGGAAATTTACAGTGTTACAGCAGCAAAGAGCACAGATTGCAAACGTTAAGGGAACAGTTGTACACAGTTTTGTAAAAAGAGAAAAAAGATTTAAACTAGAAGGGGACCTGCATTTCCTTTCAGCAAATACGGGATGTTGAAATGCTGAGCCACAACCTTTACCTTAACATCTCCATTCCTCCATAACTGATGCTCAGCATTTCAACACAAAAATGAAAAGGAACAAAAAAGAGCCAAATATAAATTTTTAAAAAAATTATACAAATAGATCAGCTAAGAGATGCATTTCTGTCAAAAAGATTAATTTTCCATGTATGTTAAGTTGCACAGGTATGCACCCAATGCACATACAGTGTAACATTTTATTGCACAAGTGATACATTGAACAAAAATCTCATTAATATAACATTATTATTGCACAACAAAACAAGAGACTGGATAGCTCATTATTAGTTATATGACTTTAAAATAATTTTTCTATTCAATCAAAGTCATACGAACCTAAAAGGCGACTCCTCACTGGTGAAAATCTTGCACTAACTCAGAAAAATTTAATGTACAGAAGTAGCTGCTCTTCTTAAATACAAAATTTTAAAGTTTTTTGAAGGAAAAGATGAGTAAAGTCACTGTAATGACACATTTTTTAATGTGAAATGTGCATATTTACCCTCAATTGTCATGGTTTTTTTAAACTTTAAACCTATTTAATTGAATTTCTTGACCCCTAAAATGTACAATTAGTCATCAAAATTGTCATTGCAGCCATAAAAAGCAAAGATATGGGCCCAAGAGTCATTTTTAAAAAAACAGCTCTCTTTCTGGCACAAGGTGTGATATTACTTGTGTCGAAGGATGAATCTATTTCTTTGGCACAAAGTTACTTCCATACTAGTAAAAGCCCCATATTTTGGGCTGAATTCACCGACTTTCATATGTAACATGAAGTAATTGTCAAGCTAATGTTTAACTTTAATAAACATGGATCGAAATGCAGGTTTTGTCAATTAAGAGGAAGACGATAAGACAAAACAGGAAATAATTTGGGAAATAGCGTTTACATGAGCTTAAGTTGAGGAGCAGAAGGAGAAAAGACAAGTAAAACAGATACAGATGTTATTCTGAGGATGTTTGCATCAAATATTTGCTCTTATTGTCAATTTTTTAACATATTTGATGTGTGGAAGAGTTGGAAAGCCTGAGAAAAGAATCATTCTTCAATCACTTTACTGCAAATGACCACTTTTTTCCTCCAAATATGCATCCTTGTGTCTTATAAAGTTTACTTCAAGAAGTGTCAACTTCCTCAGCAGCTGTTTTCAGACTCAATTATGTTGCAGTGTCGTTAAAATGTAACCTGCAAGTTGCACTTTATACATGGTTTTATGCTGGTGGTTTCAGAAATACTTCTGAGATTATACACAAAATAGAGCCAACAGCAATCAGGCATATAAAAAGACGCTAAAGGCTTTTATTTTGAAAATTAATGCTGTAAAAAAACAGGGATTTCTTGTTTCAAAGGTTTGTTTATGAAATCTGCTGCCATGACAAATACATCCCATTTCTTGTAACTGCTTCACAGAAACATGCGCCTTGTTTTTTCTGCTGTCAGATGATTTTAATTTGTACAAACACAGATCAGAGAAGCTGGTGCTGATGAACGCTGGATTTAACACATACATGCTGCCTTGTAACTCCTTCAAGCGTGTAAAGAAAATTACATAGAGAGCAGAAAACGCAGAGTCTGAAATGAAAGGTAGTTAAAAGTGAAAACAAGTCAAAAAGGATTCCTTAGACTATATCTCACAACTTCAGTGAGCGAAACAAGAACAGAGTTTTTTTGGTTTGGTACTTTTTTTAATTTACTCATTGATATAAACTGACTTCTTTTACACAAATGATCCTGTATTCTTCACCAGAATGAAAGAAAAGGCAGCGTTTGAATAAAAAGGATGGAGAGAGGCACATTCAGCCTTTTTGACTCTCTGACGCCCCCTACTGGCCGCTCTTTAAACCTTACCTCCTCCTCTTCTCACTGAGGAAACAAACTGATGCTGGAACATGGTGTTTGCAGCTGTAACTGTCAGTCAAACTCTGTTAAAGGTCAAAGATAATCATAAAACAGAGCAAAGCAGACTTAACAGGCTTTTCTCTCAGCAGGCTGCTAATTATCCAACCTTTTTTTTTTTTAACACAAATGTGTCGGAAATGATCACCAGAGCGTCCAACATCAGGAGATCTGTGTGTGTGTGTGTGTGTGTTGGTGTTTCGGGGTCAGCTGTCACACCGGTGACTCTCTGACACACTGACATTTGAACGGCTCCGTGTTGTGCTGACTTTAGCGTCTCTCCGCTCGGTGGGAGTCCTCGCTGGCTGCCGGCCAATCACATCAAAGCGACACAGCAGGTCTGTGTGGAGCAGGCTGCTGATTGGCTGCCAGTGACAGTGATTTGTACAAAAATGACACCTGAATGCTTTGGCTTGTATTAGGAAGTTCAGACTTTTAGAATAATTTTACTTAAGATGAACCAATCACAGGGTTCCCACTCGTCCTGGGAAACTTGGACAATGATCGGCTAATGTTCCAGTCATGGAAACTTATAAGAAATGGGAAAAAGTTATCCTGGAAAGTTAATTATCCTCCCGCCCTGTGAGCGAATGCAAAGAGGATAAAAGCTATGAAAATGCACAACTGATGTTTTTTTGGGGGGCCAATAAAAGTGATAACACTGGTATCAAAACTTAATTAATCTTGTTTAAGGGTCATTAACAGATAAGACTTTAGAATAGGCCGTTTTCAAAATACTGAAAGTAATGATACGTATTTGGTCATTATTGTGTACACATGCATTTATGCAAAAAACTCCATTTGAAAGATTGAAAGAAGGACAGCCTTGAATAAAAAGTCATCGGGTGTGACTGTAATATGTCTCAAGATTGATGTATTTCTTTGACATTACTAATTGTCCAACTAGTATCACTAATTGAGTAACCAGTTTAAGAAAGACAGGCTTATAGATTTGTACATTAAACTTATTATTCACAGTTTTAGGGCGGTCGCCCAACATGATACCAAAAGTTACAAGTATATTACAGTGTTAAAAAAATAAATAGGTTTATTTAAAAATATGAGAAACACTTAATCTTCCTGGTGTTTCATTGTTCCTCAGATGTATCTCTGACCTTGAAAGTCCCAAAATTGTGTCTTCTTGCAACATTCGTTTGTATATTATGATGGAAATATGAATGCAAATGCTTCATAATTTTGTCAGTGGATGCAAAAACAGGTAGAAATTATTCCAAATAGGGAATGGATATATATTTAAATGGAATTAAAGTGATTTTAAACCAGTTCAGTTGGACAGAAAAAGTAGGCGTCACATCATTGAACCGTTCACATTAATGAATGTGATGTCTAAATTAGAATTATTGCTGCCACTCAGTCAAATTTACATTATTTTGTAGCTTTCAAATAAATCCAATGCAGAAAAAAAGGGTTTGACAGATTGATTGAACAACAGAAATGAGCAGAAATAGACAGTTTGAGATGTGTTTGCATCACTCTATGATTTTTCATGGATAAATTATAGCCATAGTCTGACATCAAATGTCTGAGTAATAAACAGAAACAACAAATAACTCGTCTCTGTAGCAGCTAAAAATATCCTGGAATTGTCCAGGAAAATAATAGTTGAGAAAGAGTGGGAACCCTGAATCAGCAGTTTATATTTTTCTTTTACCTTTTCTTATTTTGTGAGCAGAGAATGACAGAGACGTGATGCGAGTTGTGAAAAAAAGTCAGGAGATTTTTGTGTCTGAACGTCATCACTTTGGATTCTTCTTCACTTTCTTTTTCTTCCTCACCTTCCTCATTTTCCCCACCCTGATCCCAAACATCCACCCCCACCCGTTTACCAAACCCCACCCACCCATCCACCCATCCACCCCCCCTCAGGTATCTGTACCTGTTGTTCTCCAGCGACGACCTGTTGCCGTTGGAGAGCTGGGTCTTCAACACTGAGGCTCACCCGCTCCCCGTGCTCCACCTGGGTAACATCACCCTCCCTGGCAGCGAGCCGGCTCAGCGGTAGACGGGTCTGCTCGGCCTCCTCGTACTCCTCCACTGCACCGGGGGGCGCCACCTGTCTGCCCACCTGGACGAAAGAAACCCAACCCACCAACACTGGACAAACTTCTACGAGCTCTACAGACTGTTTCTGCTTCTGGACTGCAGACGTGACCGGAGGAGACGGAGAGAGAGCCTGGTCTTTCCGGCTCTCTCTCCGTCTCTCTGGCAGACGGTGGGTTTTTGCTGCTCAGCCTCACGACTGGCTCTAATTGACTCTTTTCTCTGAAGGACCGAGCTCCAGAACAGGATGCTTAATATTTTGTTATTATTTTTAGTGTTTCTTTGAGATTTGACCAAACTTTCCTCCCGTACAGACTCGAGCAGAGAGTGGGAGTATTTGTGAAGGATCGCTGCGTCAGTTTGACTCCGCACTGACAGAAGTATCATTTTTCCACACAGACAGACTTCGGGACTTTACAGGGTCTGTTATGAGGTGTTTTTTTATTTTATTTGGACAAATCCATGATGGGGACACAGGGTTGAATCAAAGCCCTTCGTTTTCTCCCTCCCCCTGCTCCCTGCTCCTGTTTAATCTTCATGAGATGAACTTTGACCTGGAACTCTTTGCAGCTCCTCACATCATCAGAGCAGGTCCAGTTCTGGTCCCCACCTCCTCCTCCTCCCTCTTCTAATCCTCCTTTTTCAGAAAAGTGGACCATTGTGCGTGGCTCAGTAGTCTCACAGAGACAGCAGCAGGCCTCTCCGATCTTCACTCCACGTTTCCCGTTTCTCCTCCAGGGTCACGACTCCTCCCCCTAAAAACACGCTGCTGCTACTCGTCTGGATGCTGCTTCTCAACCATCCTCTCATCTTTCTTTCTTTTCCAACCGAGATCACTCCGAATCCTTTTCATCGAGCGACGAGGCGAGAACTCAAACCGCGTGTTTGTACGAGTGTGAGAGTGTGTGGTGGTTGAAATAACCTCTGCTGTAAATCATTTATCTGTGCACTTTGTTTGGGAAGACGAGGCAGGTAAAGGTGTAGCACTGAACGAGCTGAATAAACCGAGACCCTCCTGTGTCTGCTGAGCCGCCGTGACGCGTTTCTCTGTTCAAACCCATATCATCAGTTTAACTGCCTGGCTGTGAGTCCGTTTCCCTCCATCGTTCTTTTGTTTTCTTCTTCTCACACTTCGCTCCTCATCCTCGTGTCTCTCATACATTTAACTCTACCTCTTCTCTTCACAATTAAGCATCTTTAAAACTTTGTAGGCCTTTGGTTTCAGTCCCAAAGCATCAAACCTGGTCCAACTTTTACACACTATGGTTTTGAAAAACTAAACTTTTCATCTTGATCCAAGAGTTGATAAAACTCCTGCAGTAGACCAGCAACTTCCTCATTCTCCAGGTTCAAAAGACGGCTCTGAAAGCGTTTTTTCTTTGAATAAAAAAAGGTCTTTATGGGCTGAGATTTGTGTCATTAGAAAGTGATGCCAAAATTGAATTCATTGTTTTGAAATTGAATGTATTTGCTTGTAAACTGTATCTGTTCTCATGGAATTTGAAAGTATAAAGTTTGATTGAAGATCATAAAATTCAGATTAAGTTTTACAACTCAGTATCAGCATGGAAACAACCATCATATGCTCTACGTCTGTAAAGAAGAGTAATCGAGCACAGAATCAATGCGACCCTGTCTGTGTCTGCAAAGATGAGCATGTCAGAAAAAACAAAAACAATCTAACTAACATTAGAAACAGACATGAAGAGGAATCTGTGCTTAATTTCTCTTCTTCACAGAAGTAGATCACACTAAGGTTCTGTCACGCTGCACTGAAACTGAATCTACATTTTAGGAACTAAAATTGAATTTTATATTTTTGAACTTCAAGAATACAGAGAGTTGAATTTTCAAGTTGGAAAAAATAGTTTCAAAGCAAAAAAAATCAATTCCAAAACATTAAATTCAATTTCTAATGGTTCAAATCTCAGCCCATAGGTCTTCATCTGAAGAAAAGTGTTGCTCCATCTGAGCCTGTCATGAATAAATATGACTTCATATCTGGCTGAGTCAATCAACAGCATCAATATCTAAACTTTTTGGACCTCTTCGACATTTACGCCCTAAAATGTGTCAAATATATTGGATCCAGATTCAAAATCACAGCAACGAGAACCAAAACTTTCAATGTAGAAGTTTTAGTAAACGTCTGAGAAGTTGAATTATTGGAAGTGATAGAAGTTGAAAAACTGTTGGAAAACACAAGTTTTGGCTCCAAGTTCAACTGTTGAATTCACCCTGAATTGATGCAAACTTCTCCTTTTCTTACCCCCTTCAAAACATCATATCTATCAAAAATCATCACTGCAGACTCTGAGTTTTCAAAAAGAGCAAATCTAAAGTTCTTGGCTGGTTTTGATTCTGTAATTTCATGCACCCAGCCTCCGCTGACTCGTAATGCCTCCTCTCTTTAAGAGCTTTACAGTCAGAATACTCACCCCGCTCTCCATGCCCAGATTTATCAAGAGCTTGGCCGTGTTGACAGAAGTCAGAGCCACCACACACACCACACACACCACACACACACACACACCACACACGGCGCTGTCTGCTCAGTTAGCAGCTCAGTCTCTGCTGCCTCCAGTTATCGCTCCTGACACAACTTTCTCTGCAGCTTCCAGAGCTGAGGGAGGATTCACCGCTCAGTCTGTGAAACAATATTAGGTTAACAAAGACAAAACAGCTCAAGCTCACACCTCTAACATCCAATCAGAACTCAATGTGAACATAAACTGACACAAAAACTTTCACAACTCAAACACAACACTCAGAATCAGATCGTGCAGTAAAATCACATTTTAGTATTCAGCTTCTGGGAATCTTATGTGAAGAGGAGGGAGTCATTGATTGATTGATTGGTTTTCCTCCAGTGGATTTCAGGAGGACTTGTTTGGGTTAACTCAAGAGTGAGATTTTGAATCAGAAATAAGGAAATCATAACATGTTGTTGCTTTAACACCAACGCCAAATTCAACATGCTTCATCAGCCAAATGCTTCAAACAGTGATCTTTTTTTTTTTTTCTGTGGGGATTTTCCTGAGGTTAGTTTTTGAAATAGTCTTAATTATCAGCTCATGAAGCCGTGCAATGACTGAGTGTTTCAAGAAAGAGAGAGTGAAAAGAGGGATTTTCTTGTGTGTGCAGGCGATGAAGCTGAGGAGTAGGAGTTGCACTAAAGCAGGAAGAGTTTGAGTGTGTGTGTGTGTGTGTGTGTGTTTTGTTTCTTTCTAAGCCTTATTGTCAAATGTGACGCCTTGGACGATTCTGTGCTTTTTCACATTCTTTGCTTTGTGTTTTTTTTTTTTTTTTTAAAATACATCCTCATGATTATATTCTGTTTTATTGTTTTTCTTTGCACTCTTTGTTTGTCCGTCGACACTCAAACAGATGCAGACGCGATGTAGTGAAAACCACGCTGACCACAGACTCTGACAAAAGATACTCGAAGCTTCAAGATGACCAAAAAAGGCTTTAGCTGCTGCGTCTGTAAGAAACGAAAACTCACGCGTCCTCCTGTCAGACACAGAAAATCATTCTCACCTGTCGATGAGCAGCTCTGAGCAGCAGGTGGTGTTTGAGATAACGGATAAACAGCCGCTCAATGGACGGTTCATTCATACATTTTTAAAGCAAATGGGAGAAACAACGCCTCAAATCTGCACAACACACAAGAAGTTAAAAAGGTAAACCTTATCCTGGGACATTTATTGGGATGATCTTTAGTCTGGGGTCATATTCTTATGTGTAAAAGGGTCCAAAAGAGACATCTATCATTAAAAATAGATAATAAATGTTCTTCCTCCTGTCAAAATAGTCCCCAGGCAGTGAAATATGAACAAAAATACTACCAAAAAACTTAAAGTGGTAACGCAAATGAAATATTGGGACATAACAAGGTCAATCAACAAGGGAATTTGGAAAATATAGATAAAAAATTGTTAGTGTTTGTCTCACCTATGGAAGCCCAGAGTGGCCATTGATTTTTCTGTCTTTATGCACTTTTAACTTGTGATAACGTCTCGTTATCTTGATATAACAAAAATCATTTTCTTGTGGTAATTAATAACTTGTTTAGCTTGATTTCAACCTACAAGCTGCCACAAATGGATAGTTTTCTTTACAACCCAAGAATATAATCACTAAAATAGTTAAACCATCACTATCACTGGGTTTATTTTACCTGATATGACATACTCGATAAAAATACTTCTCATCAAAATATGTTGAATGAATGAATGAAAATGTAAATTTGAAAGATGTAAAAGAATGACACTAAGCAAACAGAGAGTTAAAACAAAGAAACTTTGCAATTAAAACAAAACAAAATAAAACAAAAGAAGCTTTTAAATCACTAATTCACCTTTTACATTTTCAAAAAGGAGTGGAAAGAAGTAAAACTCATATTGAAAACGAACAGTTTACAGCTAAGTGAAGTACTCTGCTTTTATTTTTCTGTACATGTAGTCTCATAAAATTAAAGAAAGTTATCATTAGCGGACGCAAAAGTAAGGTGACAAAGTGAGAGAAAAATCAGGGATTCAATAATAAAAAACTCTTGTATGTTAAAATCAAGACAAACACATTATCAATGAATTCATTATCATGAGAAAATGATCATTGTTTTATCAAGATAATGAGAAAATGAGTTGTCATCACAAGAGAAAATTTCACAAAGAAAATAAATATCAATGGCTGTTTTTGTCTTTCGTACTTGTCAGAAGATTTTATGGCAAAAACTAATTAATAAAACTAATTTTAGGGAGTAAAACTGGCTTAACTTTCAGCCACTTCAGCCTCCTGATTCCATTTACACGTTGGTCTCTTTGAGTTTTAATAAGAAAACATCTTTGACCAAACTTTTGAGTCAATCTTTGGTTGAATCTTCTTCACATCCAAAGTGTTTTCTATAAAAGTTATAAACTCTTTCCCCGCAGTCCTTTGCTGCTCACATCATGTCTGCGTTTTCCTCTTTCAACACACTTTATTTCATCCATCATCCATCTCTTTCCATCCGTCTCTGGTGGCAGTAAACTCTAACAGTCCATTCATGCAGTACGGCCTCTTTACCCCGAGTCTCTGACATCACGCTGACATCACGCTGACATCATCACCATGTATATCTGACAGGGGGAGAAACCTGTGCGACCATCGAGTCGCTGGGACCGACGTTGATTTTGAAAAACTGAGTGTTCTGTATTTGTATTTTTACTGAACTAAAAAAAAAAAAAGATTAAAATTAAAGTATCTGTAAATATGTTTAAACTGAGACACAAATTCAATAAAGATGTTATGAAAAGTGAAACAGAAACAGAGACGATGATCTGTGTTGGAATAAAAAAAAGATTTTTGTGTTGAGGTTTGTTTGACGACATGGTTTTCAGGTTTGTTGCTGTAACAAATCAGATTTTTATGAGATGTGATTGGATTTGAACTTTGTTTGAGCGAATTTTGGTGCTTTTTTGAAAGTTTATATCAGGAATATTATTATTTAGGCTGATTGGACAGATTCTGTAGTGATGTTCGCCAATGAAAACTAGACCCAGACACTCAAATCCAACTAAAACTCGTAGATTTGAAATGGATCTTAAAATGAACCGAAAAAGAGAAATCTTCAAACACTTCTTGCCTAAGAAATAACAAATCTAAGTTTGTTTTATTAGAAATAAAGTCTGCTCCTCTGTCAGTTTTGCTCAGACTCGTTTGGAAAAACAAAACTTCTGGGGTTTCTTCCTCTTCTCCTCCTCGGCCTGATGTCTCGTCTCCGCAGGCTCCTGGCAGGAAACTGCTCCAAAAGCTTCTTCCAAACTGGCAGCTCGCAGACTAATAAGCACCTTTCTTTGTGGTCGGCTTTTGTTTGTACACAGACTCCTGTTTTTTATGCTGACTCTGCATCATGTTCAAAACATTTCTCTGGTTCTACTTCAACACACAATGTTCCTCCTGCGCCAACACAAACTATAATTTACATTTTTACTCATTTGTACTTCAGCTGAGGTGTGACGTGCACCTGTGGAGCTATCATTACACCAAGGTTTATAGCTCTGCTGCCTCATATACACCCTGTACTTCTGTCTTTTTCAATATATTTACTTATTCTGCTTGTATTACAACAGTATGGCTCTGTAGGAGAAGAGTCCAGTTGCCATGGAAACGAGCTTGACTTTTCAACGTTTGACAATGCAACAAAACTAGGGCTGGGCAATTAATCTCAAATTAGATTAAATCCCAAAATGGTCAGCTGCAATATTCTAATCGCAGACAATGCAATTTTTCTTGAAGCTGAAATGTGTTTGAATAAATTGTTTTGTAGTCGATGTTTTCTGCTCTACACCAGTTTTACTCAACTCTGCTCAACCTGAGAGACAAATTATTGAAAATTACCTTCGCAAGAGATACAGTCTAAGTGCTGAAAAGTGGCAAAAATGACTGAAAATAGAGAGAAATTTTGGAAAATAGTTATAAAGTAGCAAAAGTACTGTCTAAAAGCAGAAAAATGAAAGTGTGAAAAGTGAATAAAATGGGCAAAAAGCAGTCACAAGTAGCAAAAATGAACATGCAAATGAACAAACTTTTCTATGTGAAATCAGATTTCCCTTGTGAATTTAAATTTCTCTTCTGTTTTCAAAGTTATTTAGTCTTAGTTCTTCCAGGGTGATTTATTGCTTGTGGTTTTTGTGCAACGTATAAGATGAGGAACCTGAGAATTCTCGCAACATAAATCACAATTGCAATATTGGGAAAAATAATCACAATTAGATTAGTTTTGCAAATTTCCCCGCCCTAAAAAAAAGCGTCTCTCAACCTTTTCTACAAACCTGAACATGTGTTGCTTTTATTTCACATTCATTAGAACCTGACTGTGATGTTTCTGCTGTGTTTTACTTTCCTCATAACTCTGATCAAACTGAAACCAAAGTCACATCCGTTTGCATCCACACAGGAAACCATCAACAGCTGATTTGTGACTTCAAACATCCCCTCTCACCTGAAATAACCTTAACACTGACGCCATCAACCCCTGACGCCTCTGTTGGAGTTATAAAACACATACTGAATATTTCTGTTCAGGTATTTTTAAAAACCAAAGCAGCGACAGGATGTGGGTCACTCACCGTGATTCACAGCACGCCAATAAAGAAACTCTTGGTTGTTCTTTTCCATGACGAAGCTTCGCACCGAGTCATTGATTTGTTAGTGAAGACAAAACACGGTGAGACTAAAACATAAATGCAGGGCAGGTTTATTTGTTGAGCGCAATTTGTACACAAGGCAATTTAAAGGGCTTTACAGTGACATGAAATCACAAGACTTAAACCCAAAGTAAATCTGTTAAACATAAAAATAATCAACCTTTAAACTCCCAACCTTTTTGGTCGTGACCTCATGTTGACATCACAAATTTCTTGAGAGCCTAGAGACGTTTTTTCCTTAAATTAATTTTTGTGTAAGTATTTTATACGGTGTTATAAATACAGAGTAGCGAGAATTAGTGCACAAAGTTACTGTTTTATTTTTCCAGGGATCAGGATATAGACTTTATTCTGAGTGAACTTTCAAAATTGAGAAATGTTATTTATTCACTGCAAAAACTGAAATCTAAGCAAGTCATTACGTCTTATTTTTAGTAAGATTTATCTTATTTTTCTTGCTTTGAGCCACATACACCAGACCAGGTCATAAAAATTTCTTATTTTAAGTTTTTTAAAGACAAAAATGAGGTGTAAATTGCTTGTAACAAGTGAAAAAAAAATCTGCCAATGGGATAAGACGAATTTATCGTAAAGTTCCTTGAAATTAGAAAGATGTCTTGATACAAAAAACTTTTTCTTATCCCATTGGCAGATTTTGTTTTGACTTGTTACAAGCAATTTACACCTCATTTTTGTCTTTAAAAAACTTAAAATAAGAAATTTTTATGACCTAGTCTGGTGTATGTGGCTCAAATCAAGAAAAATAAGATAAATGTTACTAAAAATAAGATGTAATGACTTGCTTGGATTTCAGTTTTTAAGAGACAATCAAAGGCAGATAGAGCAGTAAACAATGGAAACAAATGGAAACAAAAAAACATAAAATTCAGTATTGTACTGTAGATTTAGTTCACTGCTCAAAATGCTAAGACACTGAATCCAGTAAATAAAAATAGAAAACAAATAGCTTCATACCAAGAATATTAAAATACTTATAATGAATTACTAAAATGCTTAATAATAGAACAATACAGATACTTAAAATACAAAAAATACTACAATATTCAATAATAGAATAGTAAAAGTAAAACACTAAAAATACTCAAATACTTAATAAATTGTTGACCAAATACGATACATTTGGTTTGGAAATATTGTTTTAGATGATAAAAAGCTGCTGATGTAATTGAGTTAATGTGGTTGTTAGAGTTCAGGTCTGAGTCCAATGTTACCCTGAGATTTCTAACCTGATTATTAACATTTAAAGAGAGGAACATTTTCTCTTTGTTTCTATGGGCCACGGACACTGATTTCAGTTTTGTCTGAGTTTAACTGGAGAGCATGTAAAAATTGAACAATACGGGTCCCAGGATTGACCCCTGAGGAACGCCACAGGTCAGGACCATTTTGTCTGAGACGTAGTTACCAATTTCAACAAAGTATGGCCTGTTTTTAAGGTAGGACCCGAACCAGGAGTGATAAAATTACCAAAGAGAGAGATGCAATTCTGTCCAGCGGAGGCGCCAAATTAACACAAAAACATTCCTCAAAGAGCTTTAATAAACGTTCTCCTCTGAGGTTTTATTGATGCTGACCTGAAATGACTTTAAGTCTTGTTTTACTGCAGTGAAGTTCAGAGGAACTCCAACTGTGACACTATGTTACGTCTCTGTGTTGTTAAAGATGCAGAGAAAACACAAGTGTGTGGTTTTAAAGAGCAAACTCAGCTTAAAGAAAACAACTCTGAACATCCCTGTAAGAGTCAGACTGCTGAGAAAACAGATCATAGATCGTGTGTCAACATGTCAACATTATTAATTAAGACGACACGATCATGTTTGCAGTAACGTGAAGTTTTAAACTCAGAGTAACATTTGTTAAAGTCTCCAGGTTTGATAAAAAACGCTGCACAGATGGTGAAAAAGTTGTTTCGAAATGTTTCCTGGCAGCAAAAGGTGTGTGTGTGTGTGTTTTCTATCATTAGAGGGAACATGAACAGGTGTTTCCTGTGATCCCTGAGCACACACACACACACACACACTGATTACTCTTATCATAATATTGATCGTCTCGTCAGCGTTCCTCCCTGTGTATCTGTGTTTGTTTCTGCTGTGTGTTGTTGTGAACAGTGTTTCACAGACTAATATTGACTCTTCATGTAAGAATTAAACAGCTATTGGAGACGACAGGAGCTACTGCAGGGTGTCAGCAAACAGGACAGTGTTTTTTTCTATATATATATTTTACTTTTATTCCGTCAGGTTCCTTCTTATGATGATCTCAGTTACACGTCTGTGTTATCAACGAGCTTCATATGAAGTTTCAGGCTTTTTCGGTTCAGTTCAGAAGCTTCCTCCATATCAACATGTCGTCTTCCCCTCTTCACTTCTATAAGTTTTTCTTTATACATTTTCATGAGTTTACTGTTTATGGCGTATAAAGATGGCAATGTCAAGCAAAATAGTCTTTGGCAACTATTAACAGATTAATCCAGTAGTTCCCAGCCAGGAGCTTCCAGACTTAAGAATATGACTCATTTAATGATTAATGAGTGTAAATATATTGTAGACCAGTCAAATATGAACATTATCTTAGTATAAATTCTACTTTAACTTTATTTTTAGTCTAGTTTTCTCATCTTCTGAAGGTCAAATTACATCAGAATCAGATTTATTGCCAAGTACATTACATGGAATTTGTCTTGGTCTGTTGTTGCAAATGTTTCAAAGGGAATAAGAGCAAAAGTCATGTAATATTAAGAATATGAAAACATAAGTGTTAGCATGTAAAAGTTAGAAAATAAAATGTAATTGGAATGAATATACACAAATATAAACACTGAGAGAAGATGAACATGTTTTTCCAACCACAAGCCTTCATGCTTTTCAAGTTATTTAGATGTTTATGAGTTATTTTGTTGCTGAATGTCAAAAAGTAAACCCTGCAAACCACCATCTGACATTAACATCAGGTTAAAGCTTGTAAAACGTTAAGTATAAAACTAAAAACAATGAAAATAATATATCTTTAAGATTCAATAGTAGTCATATGAACTGATATTTTTATTATTGTTTGTATCAAATAGATATTCAAAAATCACAGCTAATCCCTAGTTGCATATTTTTTATATTTCACATTCTCCCAAATAAATAAAAAAGGTGGAAACGCTTGAAGCTGTTGCACAACTTTTCAGTTTCAGAGGAAGTTTATTGATGTTGCACATTTCTGCAACAAAGCAAAAAGCTCCACACAACATCAAAGAAAGATCAACTACATCAAAGTCACTTTATCTAAACTGTGCTTTTTTCTTCACAGAATAAAAAACAAAGCTTTGTCTAAGATTTATCCTCCTCATGTAGTTCAGACTTTAAACAGAGTTGGTGCTAAAGCAGCTCAATAAGGTGAAACTGTCGCCTCAGTAGCTGTTTCATCTTTTAACCAGCACGTCAAGTCTGTTTGTGAAAAGTAAAATTATGACGCTTTCAACGTCCTTCAGGAAAGACTTTCGCCGATCACTCAAGTGAAAAACAAACACCTTTCAGTTTAAACGACCCTCGTCCACGTTTTCTCACAATGTTTGGATTCAGAGTAAATCAGGAAACAGCTGCAGCATCTCAGTCCTTCAAATATTTACCAAAACATTCAGAAATAGTCACACAGAGAGATGGAGTTTCTACACATTTGCAGACAGGTTTCAGTTTTTCCTCCTGTCAACGTAATTTTCTATTGTCGTGCATCATCACTGTGACATTTAACGCTTACATCACCGTCACATCCACCTTCAGCTTCCATCAGAAACAGGAAATGCTCTAAATGAAGCGTTGTGAGTTCAGTGACAGACACAGTGAGTCATCTTCTCTCTTATAGTTTGCTTGTTTCCTTTGCCTGAATTAGAGGTGTGACACGGTGATGCAGAAAAACATAAATAACCCAAACACGCATGTTTCCCATAATGTAATCACGTCTCTGTTATACTCAGAGCTTCATTTTCAGCTCATGTGTCAGAAATATGAAAACAGAGTAGAGAAACAGATACTTTATTTATCCTGTTGGAGGAATTTAGTGTTGCCAGATGCTCATCACAGTACAAGAGTAGAAAGGAATAATAAGGGATAAGAAGAACGATGAGGAATACAATAAAAATTAATATAAGATATAGTAGAAATAGAATAAAATACAGAATAAGTGTGCAAATAGAATACAATACAAAGCAAGAAATAAGCACTGAAATTACTGTAAGTAACCAAAACATAAATGTACAAGATGAGAGATATGAAGAGTTATTTACATGGTGGTGTGACAAAACGTGAATATCTCATTTTCACCTCCAACATGTCGTGTGTTACTTAAACTTAAATGCATTTAAGAGATGAGATGAGGAACATTGTGTAACTTTCTGCTCCGTCCTTCCACAGCCGCCCCTAAAACTCGTTTTTATTATTCACTCCTGCAGATGATGGATGGTTCTGGAAGTGACTCTGCAGGGCGACATAAATCTCTGTTTATGGGAGGAAACCTTTCTTAACAACTGCTGGCTGAGTCGGCGTAAATCTGCAGCAGCCAGAGCAAAAACCCTGACCTTCAGATGAGGTTTGATCAGGTAATAACGAGCAGGGAAAGAGGAGGGTGGAGGGGGTTAATGCGCTCGCTGATAACCAACAACAACCTGAGTGATGTCAGAGGAAGCTCAGAGCTTTAAACCTCTGAATGATTCATCCCGGAGAGATTAGCACACGTGTTCGCCCGGGAGACGTAGTGGAACCTTTAATGGCGCTCGTGTGTGCGCGCTGTCTGCGTAGGTACAATATGTGCATCCGGGAAAATGCTAATCGATTGTGTTTGTGTGTCTCAGTGTGTGTTTAATGTGTTAATGGCCGGGGCTGCTCGTCCAGCCGTGACCTGCACACACTGAGTCACTCCTCAGATTGCAGGAGGCCTGAGAGAAGCAGGTGGCAGAGCTCCAGCTGCACAACACACACACAAAAACACACAGAAACAGGTAGACTGAGCCATGAACACAACCACAGGGACCCTCCTCCTCCTCCTCCTCCTCTTCCTCCTCCTCCTCCTCCTTTACATACCTGCTGTCGTTCATCCGTAAACAACAGCATCGTGGTAATCGTCTGTTGTCACCTCAGATTCGAGCTCCTGCGTCTGTTTGTGCCGCAGGCTGCAGTTCCATACATACTGAATGTTTCCACAGACAGGAGGCAGATGGTTTGGCACAAACAGCTGAAATTACAGCAGCACACACACACACACACACACACACACACACACACAGATGCACACAGACGGGAGTATTTTGTTCAGAGCATGTGTTTGTGACAGTAAACACGTCTTGTTCCATCACAAAATCTGTTTGAGCGTCGACTCTGCTGCTCCAGTGATGCATTAAAAACCATCACAGACTCCTGTGTGAGCTGGGGTCAAGTGATGGAGGAAAAAAACAGTGAACCCGAGTGTTTAGACCGAATACTGAGGTCAACCCACTCTGACCTGTCACTGACTACGTGTTGTAGTATTATTCAAGAGGATATGCAGCTCTTTAATAGAAGTTATTTGTGTGTGTGCTATAAAACAGAAAAAGCACTGCATAAAACAATGACACTTAATTTGAAGTTGCATTTGTAAGACTGACATGATGCTGTCGCTCAGTTGAAGGAGGCTTCATGCACGTTTTTGAATGTTATATTCTGGTCTAAAATAAATTACTCAAAGGTCTAAAATTTGTCAGGGCAGGATTTGTTAATGTTTTATTGATGTTATTTGTTTTTTGCTGGACTTTTCGAGAAGGAGATTTAGAGTGAAAACTGTGATACAAGCTGCTGCTATAATTTATCTGCATCCTAGCTTGCACTTTTACATACAGATATTAACTAATGAGCAACTTTGTGCTCAATAAACAGTCAAAAAGTAAACTTGAATGAGTCTCATTAAGTGACACATGCTATGATTTGGTTGTAATGCAGCAGGATCCCCAAACCACTGACCATATTCATGTGTTTTTGGTCTTAAATTTCATTCAAAGTGGCATGAAAAAGGTCTTTAAAAGTCTTAAATCTGACTCGCCAAAACCTGCAGGTATCCTGATTGGTGTCATTAGGTCAATTATGTCACCTTTAATGCAAAGTTGAGATTGTACTTGCACTTGATTTAAAATCTTACTTTAAGACATGCTTCATAAAATACTTTGTTTTAATGGTTTTTTTTTAACTTATTTTTAGCATTTAAAACTATGTTAGATCAGAAAAAAGCATGAACGTTTCAATTTTGTCTTAATTAGTCTGAGAATCCTAAAATGAGTGGATAACTGTCAAACAAGTTACTTTGGTTTTCTCACATGTAATTTCATAACATTAAAACTTGTTTCAAGATTTAGCTCTACCTCAAGCTGCTTCATTTAAGAATAACACAAAAAATCATCTTTTTAAGACACAGTTTATTTAGCAAACAGCTCAGAATTTTACAAACCCATGCTCAAAAATCAAGAATTATCTTCATCATACTTCTCTGATTCTAAGTAGTTTTGACTTAAAAAAGTGAAATTTTTCATTCCATTTGCTAAAATTAAGAATATAAGAAGCATGAAATTAGATTCTATTGCTCATATTCAGAATATTTCACTTAAAATTATTCTTCAGGAAGTTTGTTTTCAAGCATTTTAATCTAAAAATGAGCATTTTCTTCTTGTTTTAAGATCTGAGAATACTTATCAAGGCCATGTTGTTTTTAGATTTATCAGACTTATTTCAAGATTTCTAGTCAAGTGAAATTATCTTGCTGCATGGACAGATAATTTCACTAGTTTAAGATATTTTTCCTTCAAATTTAGTATTTTTATCTTATATTCAGACCCCCTTGATCCTGGATGCTTTCCTTCAGCTCATATAGAGGTAAATAGGTAATAACTCAGAGTGAAGTGTGTTTCCTAGAAAGCTGCTGCTCCTGGAGGTGGAGGAGTGTCTCTTCAGAAACACATAATAAACCGTCTGTTGGTCTAAACTGTAATTTCTGTGTAGGTGTCTTTCTGTCAACAGTTACAAACTACCTGACCCAAC
Organism: Thalassoma bifasciatum; assembly: GCA_008086565.1. Lineage (NCBI taxonomy): Eukaryota > Metazoa > Chordata > Actinopteri > Labriformes > Labridae > Thalassoma > Thalassoma bifasciatum. The sequence goes on from RPOG01002864.1 coordinate 47,962, forward strand.
CCGGTGTTTCCACAGTCAAAATCTCTGCTTATCTTTGTGTCCTCTGCTCAAGCGCTCTGCCCTCTGCGAGTCCACCGTCTCTCGTTATACTGTCACAGAATCATTAAAGGGCCACTTCGTCTAAAAGACAGAACATCGTAAACAGACTACACAGTGAATAAATAAATGTCTGGCAAAGAAAACGTCTCCATCCATCCTGTTTGGTGGATTTCCTCCTCAGTAACTTAGTAACGAGAAAGCCGCACCTCATCAGCTGACGTAGTCTAAACTTCCGTCCTGTTTGCTCACATCAAAACCGAACCATCGTTGAGTAAAGAAGAATACACGTTTCTGTTTGATTGGATCATAAAGTCACTTTGATGCCGTCACTCATGTACCAGCAGGAGGGAATCCCCTCTGTGATTTCCTATCAGAAAACGCTGCTGAGTCACTGAGCTGATGTGCAACCAACCACTTTGGGGGCTCACCCACAACACACACACACATACCTACACACACACGGACACACTACATCCGTTCAGCCGACACGTCTGTCACTTCACACTTCACTCAGGTGGTTTCATGTTAAATCCTCGTTTCTTCTGCTGAGGCCAAAGGAAAAGATGAAATTCTTTGAAAAACTCAGATCTGTTCCCCGTAGCTTCACCTCTTCTCCTCTCTGACTCACTTCAGCCTCTGTGTGTGTGTGTGTGTGTGTGTGTTTCCTGCAGCTATCTCAACATTTCTTTTTTTCAAGTCAAGCAGAAAACTTTTGATGCCTCAGTAAAGATAACGACACTCCAGCTCTGGCTGATCCATCTTTGATGACTAACGATGGCTGACACCATAACGTCACGAGCTGGAGTCGAATGTTACAGTTTTTTTCCACCAGATTGAACCTGTAAGTGTTTACCTAGACTCAACTGAATACAATAAAGAGGTTTTACCTGATAGGATGATACGAAGAAGTGACGAAATACAGTTTTTTTTTTTTTCAAGGCGAAAGATTAAGAGAGGTTCCATTATTTAAGTTTCTCTCCATAGATATAGAGTTTGTCCTCCTCCTGCATTTTGCCATTTTTGTAGGCTTGAATAATCTTTTCCCAGAGATGTGAACCAGTGAAAATCAACTGGCAATTTCTGCAGGAAGCAAAGCAAACTTAAAGCAACGCTTTACTGTGACATTAAACTATAACTGTTTTAAGTTTTATGGCAGCTCATAAAGTTATACATTGTGTGAAGGAGGAGGTGAAATAAACCATAAAATGGGCGATTAGAAGATCCAAACTTAGAGCTGAAAAACAAACAGAGCCTGTTCTGACCAAAGACAAAGTTGAACATAACCCTGAAAGTGTTAAATAAAGCACCTTATGTGATGTTATCCCTCTCTCTCAGTCGCTGCACGTCGCTCTGCCCGACCCTGATAACAGCAGGTGAGATGGCAGAGCACTGAGAAGTTGAAATAACTGCAAGTTGTTGCTGCAATGTGGTCAAATATATAAACGGATGCTCATTTAGATCTATTAGTAATGTGATTGCACGTAGAAAAGGATGCAGATACTTTACTGAAAGGTTCAGATATATTACAATAAACTATATACATTTTGATACGAATTTGAGCATGGGTATATTGCCACGACGATACTAAAACTATTTAGGGCTCCCCCTACTGACTGAATACTGTAAAGCCATGAATTCTTTGTCCAACGTTGGACACAACTATAAAAACCAGATATAAGCCGAATACATTTTTCTCATAGTTCTCTCTCCCCACTTGTGTGCAGGAGCTTTACTTTGAGTTGTTTGATGCTCAGATTGGAGTATAACGTTACAAATCACTGCTCTGTTGGTATTAAGACTCTTTGACATTGGCTCTGGGGATTATTAGAGTGCAGAACATTACACTCATGTTGTTGAGCTTTTCAAAACAGCCAGGCTGTCTCAATAAGTTGTTTTGGTGAGCGTTATATATCATTATCTTGTGTATGTTTATTTCTATCTTTATTTTATTTGATCAATTTTTGTCTTTTGTATTCTTAGTATTACTTTATTTGTGCTCTTGTTTTCTTCTTAATCATTTGCACCAATAGGCTAAGACCAATTCTTTGCAAGGTAAAAACTTCTTGGCAATAAGTCTGATTCTGATTTCATTGGCAAGTTAAAACTGTCTCCTCTTGTGCACGGACTCCAGCTCCACACACCGGCATCATCAGAACCAAATGAGAGTACACAAAATAGAAAACACTGCTGGAGCAATATTACAGTGATTATTTTATGGCATGTTCTCATTTTGGCGTAAATCATCAGGAAATCAACTAAAGACCAAATTTTTCAGCCTCATCCTCCAGCCTGATGCGCTGACCAACATCCCACCAGATGTGTTCATCAGCAGATGTTTATTCCCCACTTCAGTATCAGCAGTTGAAATGGACGATTTGACATTTGACTCATCAGCTTGAATGAGCAAAATTACGGGATATTGTTGGTGCAAAGAGCTAAATTCCCTTTAAACGCACACAGCTGTCTTTTTCTCCTCCCATCTGGTCACAAGTTCAATTTGTTGGAGATTATATGGCCCCAAAGAAGTTCTGCAACTGGTTAAGCATCTGGGTTAGTTTTATCAAATATTATTGGTCAGCAAGTTTTGCTTGGACTGCAAAAACAAAAATAATCTTCATATAAAAACTATTGGTGTAAAGTGAGTTTTAGTGCAAAGCAACTGAGCAAGGTTTTTCTTTTTAAATACACATTCTATAGCAATATTTCTACATCACAGTATAGGTTTAATTCCTAAGCTGTTTGTAGTTCTACCATATTCAGTTTTTATTTTTTAATAAAAGCACAGTAGGCAAAAGACTCTTGTTGTTATAAGGGAAGTATCTTGTTTGTGAGAGTTGTTTATTCCCATAGAACAATCACACATACTGTTTATGATTAATACTAATACTCTGTGTGAGACCAGTAAGAGATTTATTCCTCTTTATATCTCAGGGGGGGATGTCCACAATGCAGCTGTGTTTTAGTCAGTGTGTGTGTGTGTGTGTGTGTGTGTGTGTGTGTGTGTGTGTGTGTGTGTGTGTGTGTGTGTGTGAAAAGAAGCAGATTTATGGGTATTTTTTCATGTATTCCAGTGAAGTGATTTGATGAGATGAAATTTCTTCAGTGGAAATCAGGGGGAGAGTTCCTTTCACTGTTTTATATGGCAGATCTCCCAAAAGCATCTGTCTCCTACGCTTTCTTCAATAGAAAAGCCTGTTAGCTCCATAAGATGAAGTCGACACACAACTCTGTTTTCTTTTTACCTGAGATATAAAGTTTGTGCAAACAAAACCTTAAAAACATAACATAATCAAAGCATATATCTATTACATTAAAAAAACAGATGTTAGATGCTGTTTACTTTAATATATTCAGGGTTAAATGCCATGTGCGGCAGTAACCTCTTTTCCAATTCTGATAGCTTGTGTACGTTTTCTAACTCCATTTAATGTAGTTTTTATTAATTAAGACCCCAATACACTTTTGTTTTGCTTTCAATCAAACCAAGCGACTCTAAGTATGATTTTAGGTCTTGTATACAAGCAGGAAAATAAGGGGTACATTTTTAGTTTACGTTTGTGAATATGAAATCTCCCATATAACATCACCAAGTTGACATAAATTCAAAGTTTTTCCACATGTTTAACCTTTAGCTACCCAGTTTTGTCTTGGGATAAGTAAGACCTAATAAGTATCAAAGCTAAACTTGGTATTTGTACAGGAAGATATGTTTTCAGTGCCATTAGTTAGCCTCTAGTTTAAGTTTTAAGTATTATTTTTCATAACTACACCGTTACTTTTCACTGAAGTGGGTTTACAGTTGTGATATCACTAAAAAATGACATGGAAAGTGTGTCTTAATGAGGCTATTAGGCCACATTTTAAAGAAACTTTAAAAAAAAATTGAGTTTCATGGGTCTGAGAGGCAGAAATGTAATGTAAGTGAGTGGATGCTGTGTTTAAAGTGGTTAAAATACATTATATCAGCTCCACAAATAACAATTAGATTATACAGTATGTTGTTTATTGACATTTGGGACCAGTCAGTATACTGGAATATATACAATTATAATATATGGAGAATATACAGCATTGATTTTGGTTCATAATTATAAAAAGGTGGAATTTAAGAATTTTAAATGCATTAAATTGGATTGATTTAAAAAAAACAGTTGATGTTTACAACTTTATCTGCCATTTGTGACGTCATGGATGAACTATATTTGAGTTAGTCTTTTTAAAATAAATCCTTGTGTTGTTTTCGGAGGAATAAAACTCAATCTTAAGTTTTGGCCAAACAATTTTGCTCAGAAATTGATAAAATGAAGATGATCGTTTGAACCTGACTGCGACACAGCAACACGCCTGCCTGGAGACGGTCCTGGTTACTTGGCAACGAAAAAAACCTCGCCGACCAATCAGAAGCTTCGCTCGGCGCATTGATACTTCCAAACTCCACAGTTCTACGCCTCTGGGATGTGCTAACGATGAAAGTTGGTCTTTTAGGTAAATATACACCTTTTTTTCTAACTCTTAGTTCCATACCTGAATTAGTAGAGTTAGTGTTTGTTTCTGTTGTGATAAGACACGTTACAATGAAAGGGGACTGTGCCGTTGAAGGGTTGTGCATGGCGCTGTGTGGGTTGTGCTTCGGCTTTATAAAACAGGCGTGCCTCGAGCCTGCGGAGCGGTTCAAACACTGACTTTACACAGTGAACGGTGCGCGTGTGTCTCTCAGGCTGTGGATTATGTGGAGGCGTCTGGTCGAACTCCAAATTAACATCTTCTCTTTCTAACTTTGAAGGCTTTCGGGACTCGATTGTGGACATGTGAGTACACCGAGCTTTTTTTTAGTTTTCGCTGCTTAAACTAACGGTGGCTTGGAAAGTTAGGTCTGCTGCATTCACGTGCCGCTCGGATACTTAGTTAGTTAATCGCTCCTCTCGCTTTTCACACTTGAGTTAAATATGTGACGTTATAAATCCAACGTTTTTACTTGGGTGACTTTAAAGGAGTAGAAACTAACGTTCAAAAACCAAACACTGCACAGTTATGAAGAATCGATACGTGAAATTAAGTTATATTATCTCAAAGAAGCTTTAACAGCTGCGTTTCACACTAAAAAACTAAAATTTCCGACAATTCAAGACGACCCTTTAACATGAAGCAACATGTGCTTATTTAAATTGTATTAAGTTGTTGTCATGGTCCAAAAACATGTCACATTTTATGGATTTTCACGCATTAAAAAGTACAATCTGTTGTTTTGTTAAGTGTTAAAAACTATTTGGAGATGACTTCACACAGACGCCGCCATATGGACTCCTTTTTTAGATAAATTTCATTCTTAATTTTGTATTCTGATGTTTTCCTTCCAAGGTGATTTGTTTTAAAACAATTCTGATTGTGATTTGACAACAGTTTTCGAGTTAAAACACAATTAGAAAGACTAATACATGCGTTGGTGACAGAAAAGTTAATGAATCAGCTGGATTTAATGATAATGATCTTTTTTAAAGTCGTTTTTAATGTGATTTGTGTGGTGAAACAGCAGTTTTATGTAAGTTTTAGGAGCTTGTTTGTGTATGTGGTTCTGGAATAAAAGCCAGGCTCGTGCTGTGAGCTGTTCTAGAAGCCTCACGAGCTCTGTCCTTTACTGTGTGAGCGTGCAGCTGAGAGCGAGCAGGTTGTCTCGTGCTCGCACTTTGCTCGGCTCGTGCTGAATGAGCCATGATGCTGCTACTGTTAGATAAGAAAGTCAGGTGTTAAATCAAAAAATCTCCTGAATGAGTTACTTTTTTATCACTTATAGACAAATATAAAGTTAAAATGTTGGCTCTTGTGGGCCGATGAAAATGTTCTGTGATTTAAAATATAGAAAGGTGACTTGGTAGCATGGCAACAGTGGAGGAGGCTTCTGGAGTGCCAGATTAGAGGCCTTAAAGTGACAGTAGCTCCAATTAGGACAGAAAAAGAATTCAAAATGAGTCTAAATGTGATTTATTATGCCGTTATTTTTAGGTTCCCCATCTTATGTTGTGACCAGTTGTTATATTGACAGTAATATCTTTTTAAGTATTCTTATTTTGAATAAGAATAACACTTCAACACAAGAATCAACAAAAGAAATGGCTTAAACGGGTAAATCTTAAAATAATAGGAAGTTGGTCACTCATTTCAGAAAGAGAAACCCAAATACTACATGCTCATTATACATATAGTGAAGTATTTTACACAAATTCTTGAAATGTTGATGATTTTGGTTCAAAGACAATAAAAACCTGAAATACAGTGTCTTAGAAAATTAGTTTGTACATGATTTCCCCCCAATTGCTGCCTCTTTTCACCAATTTTTGCCATCTAAATTTAACTTTATTGCCACTTTTTGCCATTTTTGCCACCAACATAGATTGTTGGTTTTGTTAAGGTAATTTGCAACAATTTGGCTCTTTGGTTGAGTAGGGTGGAGTAGTGTTTTGTCATACTCAAAGCTTGTACATCAGAGAATTTGATAATCATTACATGTTGCATCATTTAAAGGTGGATTAGACCATTTGCATAAAAAATGTTTGGTCCAGATCCAAAGCAGCAGGTCACTCTCCATCCAGCTGGTCTGTGTTGGAGCAAAAGTTATACACATTATTTTGAAACACCTGTTTGTTAAACGTGTCTACAGTTTCCAAACTGAGCAGCCACTAACATGTTTTCTAACTCTTTCATCCCAGTTCATCTGTACATTGTGAGAAGATGGATAACAAGGAGGAATCAAAGAGCTGCGAGTCAGTCAGCGTCCTGTCCTGGGAGCAGGTGTGTCGGCTGAACGAAGTTTTGACGGAGGTGGTTCCTGTTCACGGGCGAGGGAACTTCCCGACCTTAGAGGTGCGGCTCAAAGACATTGTGGCCCGGGTGCGCTCCCGCCTGGCGCTCAGCGGCATCAAAGTGAAAGACATTCGTCTGAACGGCTCCACGGCCAGCCACGTGCTGGTGCAGGACATTGGCTGGAGCTACAAGGATCTGGACGTCATCTTCAGGGTGGACCTGCCGCACGAGGCAGAGTTTAAGCTCATTAAGGACGTGGTTCTGGGTACTCTGCTGGACTTCCTGCCTGAGGGTGTGAACAAGGAGAAAATCACACCCATGACTCTGAAAGAGGCGTACGTGCAGAAGCTGGTTAAGGTCAACACAGAGCAGGACCGCTGGAGCCTCATCTCGCTCTCCAACAACAACGGGCGCAACGTGGAGCTGAAGTTCGTGGACTCGATACGCCGACAGTTTGAGTTCAGCGTTGACTCTTTTCAGATTGTGCTGGACTCCATGCTCCATTACTACGAGCTGGCACAGACGCCCATGTCACAGGCCTTTCACCCCACCGTGGAGGGGGAAAGCGTGTACGGGGACTTCAGCATGGCGCTGAGCCACCTGCGGAACAAGCTCATCGCCACCAAACGGCCTGAGGAGATCCGAGGCGGCGGTCTGCTCAAATACTGCAACTTACTGGTGCGGGACTTTCGACCAGCCAGCGAGGAGGAGTTCAAGGGCCTGGAGCGCTACATGTGCTCGCGCTTCTTCATCGACTTCCCTGATATCGGCGAGCAGCAGCGTAAGGTGGAGGCCTACCTCCAGAGCCACTTTGTCGGCGAGGAGAAGAGCAAGTACGATTACCTCATGATCCTGCGCAAAGTGGTCAACGAGAGCACGGTTTGCCTCATGGGCCACGAGCGGCGGCAGACCCTGCACCTCATCTCTCTCATGGCCTTCCGGGTGCTGGCGGAGCAGAACGCCATTCCAAACGCATCCTGTGTCACCTGCTACTACCAGCCAGCGCCTTACGTTCGAGACCAAAACTTCAGCAACTACTACGTGTCGAACCAGAACATTCCAACATGGCTGCCGTGTAACTGACAGATCGAGCGCCTGGATGTGCGAGAGAGAGCTCTGCTGCTGCTGCTGCTTTCAAAAAAAAAAGAGAAGGAATATTAAAAAATAACCTCCAAAAAAATGTATTATTGAGGCAATAAATGCGATGTTCCTCTCAAGACACGATTATGTTAAAGTGGACGAGCGTTTCGCTTTGTTTTTGGAATCCTTTTCATTCCTTATCTACAGAGTTGTCCAGGTCATTGGAAGAAAAAAGTGATATTTTTAAGTGTGATTTATTATTTTTTTTCTTTGTGTTTGGTTGTTTTCACCGTTTAACAACTTTATCTTAATGGAGTTGTGTTTTGTGCCTTAACTTCCAGGTTTACTCCCTCTATTATTTAAATCTCTATGAAGAAAGGGACGAAGTGAATATAGAAGCCTGAAATTTGGTTTCCTGCTGTGTGAAAAAATCAGCATGAAAAAATAGAAAATGTGGAAAAAATAGTATTAAAGGGGAAGGGGTAGGAAAATAGGTGATGGCCTTAAAAAAAAAAAGAAAAAGCACCAGTGTTATAGAAGTTAAGTTCACACAAAGGTGGTACACTAATAACTCGACCTTCACCTTAAGTGAAGGGGAAGCGAGAGGAGACGATTTCTTTTAAACGACACGTTCATATCTCACAGACATTTCTGCTCCCCCTGATAAGCTGACAGTGCCTGTGTTTTGTAAACAGAAAAAAATGTGTGTATTTTTATTTTTTCCACTGTGAACTTCAGTGTGAGGAGCTCCCCTCCTCCCCCTTCACCCGGTTTACTCTGCCCTGTATTTTTCAGTCAGTGGGAATCCACAATGAGGCAGCGAAGGCCTCAGAGTGACGGGCTCCTGTGTGTCTGAGGAGTTTATTTTTCCCTGTGTTTTAAGTCTCTTCCAAAGCCTCCAAAGAGACCTCCAGATGCCGCAGCTTTCTGGCTTCTGTGCGAGGTGAACTGACTGACTGACAGGGCAGAGTCGACTCAGGCCTTGTGTCCTGGTGCGAGAGCGAGCTGGGGGATCTTGGGAGTGACAGGCTGACTGGCGGTCCCTTCCCTTAAAAGGAGCAGCACATGGTTGTCCCCGCGGGGTCGTCCCTCACAACCATTGCAGGCTCGACATCAGCCCCTGAAACGGGATCCTCCTCTGACGCAGCTCTCCGACTGTAGGCCGTCTATAATTATCATGCTTTTCTTTTTTGCTTTCCGGGAAGAGGCACCTTTTTTAAAAGCAGGGAACAGCGGCAGCTCTGCCACCTTACATGTGTGGGAGCTGAAACGCTTCCTGTCCTCTCTCCCGGTGCCTGCTGGGACCACGCTTGTGTCTGAGCCCCTTTTGTGGTCATGGGAAGACAGGCAGCAGGGATCGGTATGTTAAGAGAAACGCCAGCGTGTCTGCTCCCTCACTTCAGACTTAGATTTTGATTTATCCTGGAAGCTGTAACTCACTTGAGCCACGAGGCGATTCTGCACACCAGCATCGAAAGCTTAAAATAACCTACAAATTCCTATTTCCAAACAATTCGCCAAGTTTGAACTCCTGCTGTGTGACATGATGATTAGAAAGCCTGAACCTGTCGTCTCTCCTGACGTGCGTTCATATTCTAGACGGGACAAAGGCTCCTCTTGATTATCTTATCCAGGCGGCAGCAGCAGCAGCTGGTGGTGTGTGTTTACTCCCTTTCGCCCCACAGTTCATCAGAAAAACTTCTCTCTCCCGCTGCTGCTGCTGCTTGTGGGACTGTTTACACCAGATAACCAGGATCCTCTCTTATCAGACTGGCCCACGGCTCCTGGCTGGTCTGAATGTGTCACAGGGAAGGTCAGCTCAGCCTCTTCTGCAGGTCACACCCCAGTGAGGGCATTTCCAGCTGGCTCAGCTGCTTTAGTCTTTTTTAACAACAAATCTGGTGCCACAAACTGCCTCGCTCTGGACCAAAGTCTGCTTCAAAAAACCAGCAACCCAAGCACTAAAGTGCCTTTGACTTATTTGGAGTGATTGAGCTTTTTTAAAACGATTTTTAACGGTGACCAGGAGGGAAAGGGTTCAGCGTGTGAGTCCCTTTAAACTGTGAAACTTCAGACTCTCACTTCTGTATTGATACAAATTTCAAGAGACAACTTTGATTGGGGAGCAACATAATTTTGGTTTGATTTGATATTTTGAGTTTTGGGTGTTTTATTTATAATTCACCCTGTGTTTCCTTCAGTGTTGTGGTTTTTCACTTTCAGTCCAAACCCGAACTGTTCCCTGAATCCTTTTTGTCCAGTCATTCCTGTCAGTCGTTCGTTTTATCCCCTCTCTTGTTGTCGCTGGCAGCCGTGTTGATTTCAGCCTTTGAAATCCAACTTTTGATTGATTCTCATTTTCTTAAAGCTGCGTCGCAGTCTTGTAGATCCACCTGCTCCGGAGCAACCTGGCTACTCTTGTTATGCTGACAGTTGTTGTTTTCTTTTCTTTTTTTTTTTCTTTTTTTTTTGTTCCCATCCAAACCAAAGCAATACCTTAAGTGCACTGACAAGCCATCCTGTGGCACAGTAGCTGGAGGTCGCCCAGCAGAGACCCCATACTAACAGAAGCACTTTAGAGAGGCCTTGTTTTACTCCAAACCCAGCCACCTGAGAGGAATGTAAATAAGCTAATGTGCTCGATTTGTGGAGGGAGTTGAGCTGGTTCTCAGGGACATAAATGACGTGTTTTTGAGGACTTTGTTTTGTCCCTTTTTTATTTTATTTTGGAGGGTGAATTAGTTGACTCGGACATCCCCCCTCCTGATCTCCACCTTGTCTTTTCCTCTTCTCTGTATCAGTTAAAACCCTCCTCTTCTTACTCAAACAGCTTCTCACTAAAACAGACTCAGCAGACTTCAGCTTTTGCAGCCTGAGAGGTTTTTATCCGTGCATCAGCGCTCACTAATAGATTTATTATCACTTTCCAACCGTTCATCCAGCAGTTTCTCTCTGTCCTCAGTCCTGGCTGTGCATTCATATGCTGCTGTCATGTATGAATGTAGGATATTTGTAAATCAGTATCTTAAACCAACAGAGACATGGGGCCATATTTGAGCTTAGATTATGTTTGAATACCAAACGGCTTCCACCAGATAACAGCTGATGTCCATGTATTCACCCGCTGAGTTGACAGGAAGTGCCTAAAAAATGAAATTTATATCAAATTTGTGGTTGAATGCTGACTTCTGTTGTCGTCTGAACACCTTTTCTCACTAAACTGGTTTTATTTCCAGCTTCTCTTCACCCCATTGACACAGAATCAGAGAGAAAAAGCTGCTGTATGATCCAATGATTGTATTTCTTCTCTCAGTGATGATGAATTGATTTATTGAAAGCGTTAAAAACCAGCTGAAGTCTGCTGAGCGTAGTGAGAACATGTGTTTCCTTTGGGCGTCTTGTTGACATCGCTCGCTTAAACCGGTTTTGAGTGATGTCAAAGAAAATGTAACCTGCATTTTCTAGATTAACAGGTCATGAACGCAGACTTTAAAAAACCAAAATCTGCGTTTTTCCCACTTTACCCTCTGTGTTTACGGTTTTTGTGACTTTTCCCCCTGACGACTGAAAATGTGCCTAAGAATGAAAGCTTTACAGAGCAGATGCTGAATCAGTTTCTTTGTCAGGGTTTGATGGATGTGTGTCGAGGGACGATTATGATGTAAAAAAGAAGAAAAAGAAGAAAAAAAAAAGAGGATGAAGTGTATTTTGCCTTTGTTGTTTTCCGGCCCCACTTTCTTTTTCTGCTGTAAACTCAGTGTCAGTGTTATCCATCCCCGCTTCTCTCACTCACCTCGCCTTTGGTCGTCCGATGCCGATGTCAGGCTTTCGTTTAGTGCAGCGTGTTTTTCTTTACGACACCTGTAGATGTGTTCAGCGCTGGAGCGGGTGCAGAGCGAGCTGTGGATTTAGATCTTTTTCGCTTGTCTTGGTACAAGTCTTACACCGTAGGAATGTGACGGAGGCTCTCCTACAGTTTGTGAATTTACTTTTGCAGCAGATTGTGTTTACGTTCGTGTGTGGAGGTGTGTGTGCTTGTTTGCATGTGTGTATGAAGGGATGCCGGTGCCTACACAAGTTCAAAAAGTGGGGGAGAGAAAAAAAAAATTATGAAATTTGTCGCACTATATATATTTTTTTGAAATAGTTAATGCAAAAGAGCTTTTTTGTCAGCTTTGTGATTGTGACGATGAGTTTTGATGGTTACAACCATTATACTATTTCATTTTTCAGCACTTTTACCTCACTTGAGTTTTTCCTTTGAATGGAAATGTACATGTACATCAGGAAAATGTGTTTGAAGAGGAAAAAAATGAATAAAGAGTATTAAATGCAGTCACTGCTCTGGGTTTTTCTTACGTGTGCAACTTCTATTTCAAAGGATTTCTGATTAATATGTCACATTTATTCAGTTTTCAGACTCAAACTCAAGCCCAGACTTTAACTTTAGGAGTAAAACTTTACTTTCAGACTTTAAAACAGAAGCATTGAATCTTTCCAGCAGCTCCATGAAACAAAACTCTGCTCATGTGGCCTTTCAGACATTTTCTGGGTTATAATTTGATCAACTGAAGATTTTTCCTCCTTGTAGTTTGGTCTTTGGTATAGAAACACGCAGCAGGATATTAAGAAACAATAAAAACAACTGGAAAATAAATGCTAACTCAATTCAGAACCAATAATTGAATTGGAAACGTGGACTTTTAATAAACAGTAGATCTTTTCTGACATTTCAATTTGCATGAGAGAGGTTGTGAATTTCTGGAAAACATTGGTGAACATTTCGAGGGAAGTTGCAGCTACCTTTCATTTAAAATGTCAAATATCTTATAATCCAGCTTCTTCAGTGTCACAGTTTTCTGCTTTTCTCTGTCCTGTGTGAGAGTAAAAGAAGAACTTTTGGCTCTCAAACTGTTGGAAATGGAAGAAATAATTCAGTGTGATTGTTTTGGGCTCTGGGGAAAGTACAGAAGAGAATTGGGGCCAATGGTTTAATCTCAAAATTCAGACTTTTTCTCTCTGAATGTCAATACTGGACCTGATTATTTATTTCACCAGTGTCCCTAACTCTCTTCTATAAAAAAAAAATGTTGTTATGCTTCAAAAAATATGAACAGATTGAAGGATAAAGTGTGAAAACTAATCAGAAAAGCAAACATCAGTTGCAGATGTATTTGTTGAGGGGCAAAGAGATGGTGACGGCTCCTGGTCAAAATGTCACAAAAATGTTTCTTCCTGTTTAAAGTTTTGTTGATATTTTCAGTTGTTAGTTTTCAGTTTCTCCATGTGGATAAACAAATCTGCTCATGCAAAATGTTTTTGAAGCTCACTGGAGTGATTGTCCAGCTGTCTTTGAGAATCAGTTTCTGTTGTCACAAAAAAAAGAAGAAAAAAAACTCACTTTCTGACTAGTTTCTGATACAGAAGCCTTTAATGCCCATGATTTTCTGCAATAAATTTGCCGTTTTCTCGAAATAGCGACTTATTTTCTTCTTGTCATCTCAAGAAAACGAAGCTGTGATCTTCTGTTTCAGTGATTTGGCTTCTGAAGCCTGATTTTAGTTTATAACCACATTGTCTGAAATACATTTGAACATTAACTTTTGCTGCACTTTGACATACAAACAGTGACCGTCATGACAGGAAAGATTTGATTTCTATTCACTGGTTTTTAATGGTGCTACTCAATGCATCATTCATCACATTTGGTAATAAAATTCAAAGCACAAATAGCGTGACCACAGTTGAATTGAAGCATGGGTGGTATAAGAAATTATCCTGATATCTTGAGAAGACAAGTATGTTTTCAGGATGACAGAAAAAACAAGTAAGGTTAAGGAAACAACTAATTTTTTGTAGAAAATTATGGCCTTTAAGGGCTTCCGTACTCTGGAGTAGAATCTCAAAAACGTCATCCCTTCTGTCACTGCATAAACTTGCAATATATGTGTGAAAACAGTGGTTTAAATTTTGGGTTTTGGAGTAGGCAATCAGAATTGGCAACTCTATGTCATGTTGCATCCTTTCACTAAGTTTTGGGATAATTAGATCAGTAAATTCTGCTGAAAAAAAGATGTAAACAAACTTCACGAACAGCATCACCTCCATTGCCTTTGAATGAATGAGATAAAGAATATCTGCATTTGTGCCACAGTAAAATGGCTTTTAATCATCTTTAGTGTTAATTCAGCTGCTGTAATCAGGTCAAAAGTGATATTGAGTTCACAAATCCTCCCTCTGAACATGTTTCTCAGACTTTACCAGCTCCCTCACTTCGGCCTCGTGGGCATCCCGTCGGTGACCTTAACCAGAGATGTTTTCCATCTTCATCACAGGGGCAGCGGTTAGTGGGGAGATCCGTCAGCTCAGCATTCAGTAGCTTTAAATCCTGCACTTCTCGCTGATCTGAGAGCAGTGGAAAACACAGCTCCTGCCAGAGTTTTTATTGGATAATAAAAGCCTGGACATTGCTTTACAAAGCCCGTCGACCTTCAGCTTTAACATACATCTCTGCACTTAAACTTAATCTAAGAAGATGTGTGTTTTAGTTCATGCATGACACGTTCTGTGACTGAAACATACGTGTGGTGAAGACAGTGAACCATACATTGATGCTCAGAGAGGAAGTCCCCCCCTGCAGCGCTGAGTCACCCGCTGCCATTCATAAAATGCAACGACTTATCTGCAGGAGATGACTCACCGTGTGGACTTAGGCGCAGCAATCTGCCCTCTCTAACCGCTTTTTCCATCCTCCTCCTCCTCCTGCGTCCACGTGCTGACTTTACAGACCTTAATAACCTTTATTTCTTAATCCAGTGCTCTCCCTCCTACTCTCTCTCTCTTCTGTGGTTTGTGGTTTCATGTGAAGAAAGCTACAAAAGTCTTAACCTCTTGAGAGCTCTCTCTCTCTGCGGCGACATTCGTCATTAGCTGTTTCAAACTCCTTTAAACCTCATACGTGACCCATTCGCTTCACTGATTCTTCAACAGCTTTGCATCTCAACCACTGACCTGAGAGTTTTCTTGTCCCAACAGAACGTGTTTCTGTAGCTTGCAAAGCAGCACCTGGACGTCCTGAGAGCTTCTGGTTGTTTGACGAAGCTGAAACTGAGCTTCAGAGTCACAACATGAGACTTTCTTTGCTTTGTAACAACTTCGCTTCATACGTTCTTGTTCCAAAAACACTGAGAGTCACTCGATGAGCTGCTCGATCTCTTCTCTGTAATTTGGTCCCATTTTTCTGAAACTGAAAACACACGTTGAGCAAGTTTTACCTCCTGTTATTTAACTCAACATCTCATGAATGCTTTGTCACTTTTTGCTTTGGTTATCAGATCCAAAAAGATGAGAAGTTTCTATTTGAATTCATGGTTTAGCTGGAGGTTTATGGTTTCTGTCAGCTTAATGTCGGTTTTTTGGAGACGTCACAAAAATGCACCCGTGTTTTACATAAAACAAGCCAAGTTTGGATTCTTGGACAGGGTTTGGAGTTTGTATCTTCAGGTAAAAAAACCCCAAACCTTTGAAGCTTTTGAATCTAATTTTCAATAATCCAGAATCATGTCACAGCTGCAAACAATCCCTGGAGGAAATTCTTTTTTTCCCCTTAAGTTTTATTGAAAAATGAATAAATGAAATACAATACTTCCAATCACAGAAATACAATTTACATTTTTCTTATTTTTTTATACATATATGCATCTGTAAACGGTCGCACATACACATTGGAAACAAAAACACTCAAATAAGTATGTAAAAAAAAAAAAAATCTGTTGAAATGCTGAGCATCAGCAACTGGAGATGTTAAGTTAAGGGTTGTGGCTCAGCATTTCAACATCAAGCATTTGCTGCAAGAAAGTGCGTAATGTTGAAATGCGGTGCTCAGCATTTCAACATCCAGCATTTGCTGAAAGGAAATGCGCCCCCAGTTACTCTTTGTTCTCTCTTGATTCATGAATTTTATCTCCTAAGTTTATGACCTTATTCTCTTAATTTTAAGACTTTTTTTCTCTTAAATATTGGGGTTAATCCAAAAAAATTACTATTTTTTAATGTTGTGGATACTAGATCTTGAGCACATCAACAACCACTTGATTATTAGTTTATAGAAAGGGTTTTGTAAGTAAAGAGGAATAAAGTAGAGCAGGTATAGTCCATTTCAACACTGAGCGTTTCCTGCAAAATAAGCAAGGGCGCTAAAATTGTGCTGCTCAGCATTTTAACACCCAGCATTTGCTGAGAGGAAATGTGCCCCCCATTTGCTCTTTGTTATCTGTTAATCATGAGTTTTATCTTGTAAATTTATGACTTTATTCTCTTCTCTTTTCTCTCAAATCTATGAGACTAATTCAAAATCCTATTTAACATTGTAGACACCAGATCTTGAGTGCATCATGAACCACTTGATTATTCGTAAACAAAGAGGGTTTTGTAAGTAAAGAGGAATAAATTAGAGCAGGTATAGTCTTTGGAAGAGTCTCTGTGATGATGTTTTTTATATTTGATGCCTATAAGGTGAACCGCTGAGGCTGCAAACCTCGTGTCGATGGAGAATTCATTGCAGCGATTCATTTCTCTGCAGCTCGATTTCTGGGCGTCTTGTACATCTCTAACTGAAGTAGCAACGTGTCATCGTAAAATCTTTACAAGAATCAGATACAAAAACCAGGATACAAACCAAGCTATGAATCCTTATCAGAGCTGGAAGAATCTTTGGTCTCACTGAGAGATTTGATGACATGGCACAGGCAGAAACAGACCTACAGATGGTTTGGCTCGACTCTCCTTCCTGACTCCTGTCCGCTCTAATTTCCTTTCTCGACGTCACTTTTTCATTTATCTCCCTCATTCGTGCCCTTACTCCTTCTGTTTGCTCCTTTTTTGACCTGTGAACTATTTGAATTCTCTAAAACAAAAGTCACTGTTGCGTTAGAAAAGATCAGAGCTTTAAACAGCGATGCCCGATTTCTCTTCAACACCTTAATCTGGCACCAAAAAAACCTTAAACTACAACAATCCTCTCAATAATTCGCTCTTCCTGCTTCAAAACCATTAAATGTTGTTACTTTGCTCCAGGATTGGACTTGTTCTCCATCTCTCTGGGGTGGAAAATAAAACCAAGTCAGTCCAAAGAAAAGTGGTCCAACATTTAAAGCTGTAACAGACACGGTCCGCCGGTCACTTCTTTCTT
Source organism: Thalassoma bifasciatum (assembly GCA_008086565.1). Lineage (NCBI taxonomy): Eukaryota > Metazoa > Chordata > Actinopteri > Labriformes > Labridae > Thalassoma > Thalassoma bifasciatum. The sequence goes on from RPOG01002864.1 coordinate 65,069, forward strand.
TTTTTGACAATCTTGAGACAGAACATCAAAAAATGCCAAAGGAGAAATGTCTGGCCTGTACTTTATTTTTTTTCCCTAGCTTTCAAATTCTTTAAAGCATGATCAAATTTTTATGTTTCCAGAGTGACTCAGAATTTTTTAATACAAGGAAATAGTTTTCTGGTGCATCAGGTGATGTCAGACTGAGTTCACATCAAACTACCTGCTCCCTCTTTAAGTGTTTGTGATCTTACTTTTAATGAATTTATTTAAAACATTACTGCATTACTGTGCACAGAGGTGGCTTGATTGTTGAAAAACACCTACTAAAGTGCCCTCTTAAGAGACAAAGCTCACCCTGATTTGACTTCTTGGGGCCAAAACAAATGCTGAAGTGCCGCTCTGGTTGGAGAAGGGAACTAATCTGCCCCTTTGACTGATTTAAACATGATAAACAACCAACCTGGAAGCCAAAACATGCCCTAAAGTGCCTTTTTGGGAGCCAAAACACACGTCTAAGTCCCTGCTGAACTTTACTTGGTTGAAACTGATCTCCTGAGAGCCAAAGCACATGATAAAGTGACCTATTGGGAACCAAAACACTTGCTTAAGTGCTCTCCTTGGAGCCAATCTTGCACTCAAGCGCCCTCTTTGGGGCCAAAACCAATGCCAAAGTGCAGCGTGGTTGGTAAAACAAACGAATTTTCCCCTTTTGCTAGTTGAAACATGAAAAACTGTCCTTCTGGGGGCCAAAACACATGCAAAAGCATCCTCTTGGAAGCCAATGTATGCTGAAGTGCTCTCTTCAGGGCAAAAACATGCCTGAATGTAACATTGTAGGAGCTAAAACACATAGTAAAGTGCCCTCGTGGTTGGTAAACCAAACTAATCTGCCACTTTTGCTGGTTGAAACATGATAAACTGTTCTTTTTGGAGCCAAAACACATGCTAATGCATCCTCTTTGGATTCAAAATATGGTGAAATGCTCTCTTCAGGGTCAAAACATGCCTCAAAGTAACCTCTTGGGAGCTGAAACACATACTCAAGTGCCCTCCTAGTTAGAAAACCACACTGAAAATCTCCATCTTTTGCTGGTTAAAATATGATAAACTGCCCTCATGGGGGCCAAAACACATGCTTAAGTGCCTTCTTGGGAGCCAAATTACGATGAAGAGCCCTGTCAGAAGCAAAGACACATCCTAAAGTGATTTCTTATAAACCAAAATGTGCTTCAGTGACATCTTGGGAGCCAAACCTTCTCTAAAGTTTCTACTTGGGAGCTGAAACACACGCTTACATGCCCTCTTGATTAGCAAACTGAACTTTGGTTGGTTAAAATATGATTAACTGAACTCCTGAGCCAAAGTACATGCTAAAGTGCCCACCTTGGAGCCGATCTTGCGTTCAAGCACCTCCTGTAGAGCCAAAACAAAAGCCAAAGTGCCTTTAGGTTGGTAAACCAAACTAATCTTCCCCTTCTGCTAGTTGAAACATGAAAAACTGTGCTTCTAAAATCCAAAACACATGCAAAAGCACTCTCCTGGGAGCAAAAATATACTAGAGTGACCTCTTGGGAGCAAAAACCAAAGCTAAAGTGCCCTCCTAGTTGGAAAACCACACTGATCTCCATCTTTTACTGGTTAAAACATAATAAACTGCCCTCGTTGGGGCCAAAACACACAGTTAAGTGCTCTCTCGGGAGCCAAATTACAACAAAGTGCCCTCTCAGAAGCCAAAATACAAGCTTTAATGAAATCTTGGGTGCTAAAACACATCCTAAAGTGATTTCTTGTAAACCAGAACATGCTACAGTGACATCATGGGAGCCAAACTTGCTCTAAAGTTTCTTCTAGGGAGCCAAAACACACGCCTAAGTTCTCTCCTTTGGGGAGCCAAAACACACGCTAAGTGCCCTCTCGGTTGGCAAACTGAACTTTAGCTGGTTGAAAAGTGATTAACTGATCTCCTGAGAGCCAAAGCACATGCTAAAGTCACCTCTAGGGAACTAAAACCTGTGCTAAAGTGCCCTCCTTGGAGCCAGTCTTGCTTTAAAGTTTCTTCTTGGGAGCCAAAACATTATAAACTGCTGTCCTGGGGGCCAAAACCCTGGAGTCAAAACACTGTTTATGCCCATTATTTCTTTCACCCCTGCCTTTCTAAATGTCTGTGTGCCACTGCTTCACAGCCATTGGTGCCTGTTTTAGTGATAAACCCTGAACCTGAGAGAGAAGCTATGGGAGGAGTCAGGGAGACAAAGACTGAAACACTTTGATGAGAGAGACAGTTCATTTAAACCCATTTTCCCTGTTTGAGCGAACATATTGTAGTTTTTCTGCAGCATCTGTGTGTTTTTCATCCCTAAGCGTAAAGCTAAAACTGAAGTCACAGTTTGTTTTTTTCCTCTGTGGCTTAACTCGTCCTCTTCTCTGCAGTTGCAGCTGAGCGTCTCGTTTCCTGAGTTTCAGAAGCAGATTTAAATGACTCCAGTCTCCATGAGAGAGTTTCAGAGCTTTATGCAACCCCACACACACACACACACACACACACCTCCTCCCCTACACTGTTCATGCAAACACAACTCCACAAACACACACACACAAACACACACACATCACCTCCCCTCCTCCAGCAGCAGCATTGTTTCAGCTCAAACAGTGCATGATTTCTGGAAAAATACTGATACAACGTTCAGAGAGAGTGACAATGGAGGGTAAACACAGAGCAGCAGAGTGTGTGTGGGAGTGAGGGGAGTCAATGTGCATCTTTTTATGACTCACACACACCTGATGCCTCTCTCTGAAAACAACTGCACCCATCCTGTCTTCTGTCATTCAGCAGATATCACTCATTCTTCAGAGAGACGGAGTAAACTGTGATAACCATTCAAAAACGTGACGACTGAGGAGGTTTTATGTGTTTACCTGTTGATGTAGGGAGAAAAACACCTTAAGTGAAGTGTGAAAACATTTTATTTTGCTTGAAAACTGTTTAAAAAGCGAGGAAAAGAGTAGAAAAGTGGAGCTATTTGAAATAGTTTCAGCCAGGATGCCACAATAATCCTCTAAACTGCGGCTGCAGAGTGTGAATGGTCGACTGAACTGACCCACTGGGCTCACAGCCAGGGCCCCCAGGGGTCAGGAGGCCCCTGGACTGAAGTGACTTTTCACATTTCCTGTGGGAAGTCAAATAGAAATCTGACGAGATGCCAAAAGAGCAAAAAGAGACAAAAAATCAACAACTTCTGTGTGAATGAGACGTAGAAATGAGAAAACAAAAAGAGAGCTACACTGCAAAAACTCAATATCTTACAAGTTTATTCTTCTAATTTCTAGTCAAAACATCTGATCACATTAATATCAGACACAGTTACCTCAAGGGAAACATTTCAGTCAGATATTAGAACTTGTTTCCAGTTGGATCATCCTGAATATTTTGTTAAGTGAAACCATCCTAAAAATACTTTGGTGTAAATCATTTCTCAGTTGAAACAAGTTTTTATTACTTGTCATAAAGGTTTGAAGCTGCCGAGTTATTTGTTGAAGAGAAATCATAGACTCAGCTTTATTTAAGAAAACAAATCTTGATTTCAAGCTGCAGATCATAAGACACAACTTTTCCATACAAGAAAATATACTTAACTGAGTTTTACCAGCTATTTTTAAACCCTGTGGTGCATAGTGGTCACTACAGTTACTCCTATTTAAAACTTATTTACTCCTAAATTCAGTGGTTTATGTGGTGGAAATTCATATTAGCCTGTGTCAGGATATTTTTATTCTTCTTAGGGCCTGAAAAAATGTTTTCAATTTTTTTTCCAAACATATATATTTATATTAACATGTTATAGTCAAAAATTTGAGGGTGAAAAAGCTTATAAACTATAAATTAATCCATTTTAAAATGAGTGAAAGAGAGTTAAAAAGTTTTGCAAAACATTAAAAAAAGGATTATTCATGAAAGAAAAAAGTCAAACAAAGAAAAAATAGTTATATTTACATTGAGTTCACTATGTTTTATTTAATGCTCAGTTACAAATATTTTGGGAAAAAATGGAAAACTTTTTTTCATGCTTTTAGAAAAAATCCTGACACTGACTTTCATTATTCATGCATCAGAGGATTTAAGTCTTTCTTATCTAGTGAAGCTTGAATCACGTTTCTCAGTTTGAGCTTTCTTATCAAGAGAATCTTCACTTGTTCCATTGGAAGATTCTTTTGCTTACAAGCAAAAATATCTTGTTTAATTATTTTAAAAGTTATTTTCAGTGCAGCTTTTTTTCCCCAGGGTATAATTATGTCAAGACAATGGCACTAGTATTTACGATGGAGTATAAGGGCCACATTAAGAATACTTTTTTATTTGCTTCATATTTTACCACAAGATTAAAGACAAATATAATTATTTTACTACAAGATACGAGAATAAAGTACAAATTAATTATTTTACTATGAGATTAAAGTTGAAATTAATTATTTTTCTATGAGATTAAAGTCAAAATTAATTATTTTTCTATGAGATTAAAGACAAATTTAATTATTTTACTAAAAGATACGGGAATAAAGTCCAAATTAATTATTTTACTACGAGAGTAGAGTGGAAATTAATTATTTTACTGCGAAATTCAAGTCGAAGGCAAGTCATATCTGAAGTAGGTTATGGAAACGATCAAATCCGAAGAAGAAAAAGAAGAATGAAACAAGGATGAGAGTGCTGCCGTTAGAAGGTAAAATTAAACGTTTATTAAAATGTCTTCTTCCGCGTAGACTGTCCTCAATTATGTTACAACTTTAATCTCGTAGTAAAAGAATTAATTTCGACTTTAAACTCTTAGTAAAATTAATTAACTTTGACTTTATTCTCGTTGTAAAATATGAAGCAAAAATAAAGATAATTCTTAATGTGGCCCTAATACTCCATCGTAATTATTTACTCAAATTAAGAATATTTTTCAACATATTTAGAAAAGATGGCTCATATTGCACTTGTTATTCGTGAGAATACACTAATTCTAAGGTATTTCTGGGTTCATTGAAGTTAGATGTTTTTAATTGTTTTGGAAAGTCTTGACAAGCCAAATTTTTGTGTTGTCAGATAATTTTGCTGAGTTTACTGAAAATATCACAAATCTTTGTGTATTTTTTCTTATTTCTGGAGTGTGCTTCTTTTTTTTTTTTTGAGTAGATGTGAAGAATAAATGTTCGCTCACTGCTCTGTGTTTTGTTCCCACCAGTTTAATGGAGCTAATTGATGCTGTAATTAAACAGAAATGCTCCCATGTCATCGCTGTGAGGTCCTCGGGCTCAGGACGCGTTCGCTCACTTGGCGTGGTTAAAGCTGACACAGTCCTGAGAAAGCTCATCAGCATCCGGGCAAAGCGTCCAAGAGTAATGAGCTGTGGCACTGAGAGCATGTGTTTCCTGGCATGAAGGTTCCTCTGATTGTGTTTGCTGTGTGTGTTTTGTGCGTTGGAGTGAGAAAGTTATTGGATTGCAGAGCAGACAGGTGTGTAAACTGGCTGAGCTGCCTGCTCATCTGGGCTTCACCTGGACCGTCCACCGCTGTAAGGTCAGTGTGGCTGAAGAGCAGGAACCAGCAGGAGACTGAGGGCACGAGCCTGAAAGGTTGAAATCAGACATCATGTTTTCTCTGCTGGAAGGAGACGCTGAGTTTCAGTTATTACATTTTTACCTGGACGGATCATTCAGAGGGTTTTCTCTTCATGGCGCAGTTCATGTTTCAGCTGCTGTTTGTGACAGAATAAACTGAGACAGGTTACAATTTGAATAGAAACCTTGCAAACAGAACATGCTTGAGCTGTTTTCAACGTTTCTTAGGATAATGTCAGATAATCAGAGGCAGCAGATCAGTACTTAAGCAGGGTTTTTGCTCCACAAGAAGGACGTTTATCAGAATCAGAATCAACTTTAATGGCCAGGTATGAACCTACAAGGAATCTGCTTTGGTATAATGTGCTCTCTAATACAGGTAATAGTCAGGCATAAGAAGGAAAAATAATAATAACAATAATAATTTGCATGTAGAATATTATCAATACTATAAACACAAAAGAATTGCAAATAGACAAGACTAATATTTACAGGTGGGTATCATGATTTTACCCACCAGTTTAGGTTATTTTTTACCAACCAGGAGGGCACTGCAGCGCATTTGGCTCCATGAGAGGAACTTAAATGTGCTTTTTGACTCCCAAGAAGACACTTTAGTGTGTGTTTTGGCTTCCAAATGTGCACTTTAGTGAACACTTTGGCTCCTACGAGGGCACTTGAGTGGGTTTTATTCATTTGTGCTTTGATTTTTTAATTTTGGACCTGTGAAATTAACATAAGAAAATAATCTACAGATAGATAAGTAAACTAACATCAAACAAAACACTTCAAATCAATATAATAATACAAGTCCAACATATCTGCAAAGGTTTTGGCTCCATACTTGACACTTAAGTGTGCACATTTGTCTCTTAAAAGGACAGTTTAGCATTTGTTTTGGTTTCCATGAGGGCGTTTTAGTGAACGTTTTGGCTCCAAGAAGAGCGCTTTAGCTTGTGTTTTGGCTTCCAACTGGGCTTATTTGTGTCCATTTGTTCCCAGAAGAAGAATATTTTAGTGGTTTTTGGCTTCCAACTTGGCGGTTTAGTGTGTGTATAACTCCTGTGAGGGCACTTAGGTACTTTTATTTTCACACATGTGCCATGAGGTGGGTATACCCCCCCCTCATGCACACCACTGCAGCAGATTTATTTAGTATCACAAGAATATGTGCACATAGACTGTCTTAATATCTAAATTCAGCTAAATTAAGTGTTTTGAGTCAATTTTTGAGCATTTTTGTCCTTTTTTGAATCAGCTTGTTGGTATATTCCCACAGCAGGAGGGTCGCTGGGGGCCTGGCACTACTTTTTTGGGGCTCATGAGCTAAAAAGTTAGATTTCTTTATCCATTTTTTTCCAAAAATAGGTCGACCTGAGTGAGTAATGCTACTTGCTTTGCTTATACAGACGCACTTTTTAAGGTGACTGATCTCTTTCATAATGTTTCCAAGAGAATCTTAAAACTACTTTATGACATTTTCTGAAATATAAGAGCATCTTAGAGGACTAATTGTTGCATTTTATTAACGTATCACCACAGGGAAATCCTCCTATAAGCACTTCATAATGTTTCCTCCTCTGAAAGATCTGTGTTTTCTTATGTTTCTTGTTTTATTTTGAAGTCTTTGCTCCCTGTGTGTACAGTTTAGTTTCCCCTCCTCTGTGATTACACTCGTTAGTTTCACCTGTGTTTTATCTCACACCTGTGTCTTGATCCTCTTTCCTGTGTTTGTGTGTACAACCTGTTTCCTCCATCGACGTCTCCACTGTAAGTTTCTCTCTTTATTTGAGTTGTGTTTTTGATAAATTTATTCTCTTAACATGACTTTCCTGACCACATACACGTCTTCAAAAAATAAAAATGTGTCTTTACAAACGTTCTCCAACCCTGGTTCAGGCTGAGACGTTGTGTTTTTTTACAGAAATACCATCCACATATTTATGTCAGCTGTCAAAAAGCCCGGCTCTCCTTCTGTTCCTTAAAACGCTGCCAGCTCTTCTTCAACACAGGAATATTTGCTCTGCCATCTTTGCGGCTGCTGTCTTTGCTTTGATCAAACCAGCACCTGAGCTCGAACACTCACCTGCAGACTGAACATAAGTTTGTGGTTTAATAGATAAAACATCGGCGCCAAGACACCAAATATTTGCTGTACTGTTGAGCATTTTTGTTTTAATAGGAAGCTCTTCTTCAGGATCTGGTGAATGTATAGTTTCTGTTTGTTATCGTTGGAGAACAGAATCAATATTAATACACCGGTCTGGTGTGGAGAGGAGTGTCAGCTCACCACACACTGAAACTCAAGGTTCAGAGAGTGTGTGTGTGTGTAAATTGAGTTGTGGTGTGTAGATATGTTAGGTACACACACTCCTCTGCCCACAGCACACGACTTATCAAAATAAAGAGCAAAGTACAAATCTGCCTTAAAGACTCACAGAGCAGCTGGTCAGAAGTTTACACACCAGTTTACAGTTTAATTAGATCAGAACTAAGTCAGAGAATCACTTTAATTCCTTCAAACTCGATTTATGCAGAGCTGAAAATCTTGTGTCATGGAATTCAGCTCTAGATCTGATGTTCGTGTGTTTGTGTGTTTCAGTATGAAAGTCAAGCTCTGTCGTATCATCAGCCCTAATCTGACCTGACCTCTACGACCCTGACACATGCAGGTAAGACTCACCCACACACTCTGTGAAAACACGGAAGAAGTCTCTGTGACGTCACTTATTTGTTTCACAAGCTGATTTTTGTTGATAGTTGCCATATTGGAAACACTGACTCAACATCATTGCACAAAGATGAAAAGATAATATCTTAAAGGTTATAAGTTACCATACTCTGCGCAGTGTACGCTGATACAGACATGAGATACTTAGATCAAAATTATTTCCTGAACCAGGTGACTTTTCTTTTTGCTTCACAAACCATCCTTCCTTCTGATTGGTCGGCTCTCTGGAGGCCGAGCTATGGGCGAACCTTGGTGTTTGAGGCCCCTGTTAGAGCTCAATATGTAAGAATGACCCAAAATGTTGCAAGAACTTGGAATGTATTGACAAAAAAATGTAATAACTCGTTGATAATGTAACAAAAGAGCCAACCAAGAAATGTTGTAGAAAAATATTATGTTTTGGGCTCAGCATCTGTTACGTTATCGACCAGTTAGTACATTTTGGGTTTTATTATCTACACTCCGAGCCATTGTTACAAAATTAGACTGTCGACCTTCACCTCCAACATGCCATTAACCAGTTTGAAGATCCAAATAACTAAAAAATTATCCTGGACTTTGACTAAGCCCATGATAATCGGCGCAGAACAATGTTGCCCGACATAATACTCGTGATTCTGTACCAACCTAATTATAGCAATAGCACTCATGTTGACTTTATGTGTTGAGAGCATAGTATAATGATTAAACTGCTATACTAATATAGAAATGAAGGTCTCATAACAATGCAGTAAGCATTTATTGTACCCAATGTGCTTAAAACTTTAAAAAGTAAAATTACAACATATTTCTTAGTATTAGCTCCTGCTGCATGTGGCATTTTAAAGCCAAAATGTTTACGGCTTAGCTGTTTTAACTTCTGAAATTGTTTCACAATGGCTGTTTCTTTTTTTATTAGTTTTTATTAGTCAAATTTTAAATTTACAAAGGAAAAAATACATCATGTCTAAACAAAGACAAACTCCCCAAATACGAAAACATTGGAGGCACATCAAGTTGAAACATAAGACAGTCCATTTCTTCCATCTCTTGGTAAAAGATGCTTCTTTAAATCACAAAGAAAAAGTCATCTTTTCCATTTTGTAAAGTCCTGTTACTATTTCTGTCCGTTCAGCTGTTTTGTTCAAATGATTTCAACAACAAAATTGACTACAAAGAAGACACTGAGCACTGATCCAGCTGGTTTTGTTAGTGCGAAGTTGTCAGACTAGACTGTGGTAGATAAGGACACATCCTCTGATGTTTGGACACCTGAGACTAAAAACTCTCTAACTCCTACAAGGTTTTACCTAGAAAGCTCAAATTTCACTCAGATGTAGATGAAAAGGTGTAGAAGTGATGTCTTGGATGTTTGATGTCTGACATGAAGCATCTTGAAGTTGCTGATGATCAAAAATTGGTTATAAAAAATTGAGGAGGAAAAAAAAGGTGTTTCAGCTGCATTTATCCTGATGTGGACTTTAGCCACGTATAAAAACATGACACTTTCTGAAACTAGAGACTTTAATCTTTTAAATGAGTAGTCACTGATGAATTTTGACTTTGTGGTTCTACAGTTATAAGCTTCATTCATTCAACATTTTAAATTGTTCAGTATTAAACTTAACGTCGCCGCCCAAAGCTCCATCAGACCTTCACACTTCTTTTCTGTATCTGGACTTCAACCTGCGATGGAAAACAACAAGCCCAAAAAAAGCCAAAGTGTGAGAAGTGAAGCAGCTGGAGTAAACTGTCCACTCTGCTCAGGAACCAAGCAAGCTGAACAAACATCGACACCCACTCCCCCCCAGAGGAGAGAGAGATACAGGAGGACAGCGAGGCCCCGAGAAACAGGTGATGGGTGGTGTGAGGGGGGTGATGAAGCTGTGGCTGAAACAGAGAAAGAAAAGAAGCGAACAGAAAGTACTCAGCTTGTTGTTTCCACGCACTGATGAGTTATTTCCCAGAAAGAATCACAATCAACGCCTTCAGCACACAAACTCCACCTCCAGCGTGTGACAGATCCTGCTGCTCCTCGTCCTGATGATTTACCACCTGTTTCATGAGATATCGAATGTGCGCGCTTTGCATCCTGCATTTTTCCTTCTGGATGAAGCCAGGTCAGAAGATGTTTGGCTGTGGACTCTGGAGACTCTCAGCATCAGTCTGTTTGCATTTGCGTCTGCTGCCGTCAGACTATGGGAGCACTCGCTGGCCGACAGCTTGCCTCTGCACTTTTACTGTACGCTCACATGCTGTTCTCGTTAGATCCATTTCATATAGCTCCCTGCGCTCTCCTTGTGTCTGATCCTCGTCCAGGAGGAGCTCGAATATGGACGTTTATCTGCGCTCTCTGTCAAACAGCACATCTCTCACACTGATAGGAGAAAGGAGGTCAGATGAGGTAATGATGTTGATGCTTTATCTGACAGGTCTGTCCGGAAAAATTAAAACTGCACAAAGTAAAATGTGCATTAAGTCGTCTGCAGCACCTGTCACTATACAGTCAAAGAAGTGATGCAACATTTTGGAAAAAGATCTGCATCTGTAGATAGAGGAGCAGTTTTATCTGCTATTAGAAAAACTGAGATCTCATGGAATGATCACGTTCTTGAAATTATTTTAAATTGATTTTTCTGGGCTTCAACTTTCAATCTTGTGTGGATTTAAGATCAACATATCAAAATCTTAGTTTACAAGAATGACAAGGAGCCTCAGCCACACACTGCAAAAACTGAAATCTAAGCAAGTCATTATGTCTTATTTGTTATAAAAATTGTCTTATTGTTCTAAATTTGAGCCACATTCACCAGACCAGGTCATAAAAATGTCTTATTTCAAGTTTTTTAAGACAAAAATGAGGTGTAAATTGCTTGTAACAAGTCCAAAAAAAATCTGCCAATGGGATAAGACAAATTTGTCGTAAAGTTTCTTGAAATTAGAAAGACGTCTTGAGACAAGAAACTTTTTCTTGTCCCATCAGTGGTTCCCAACCTGTGGGTCGTGGCCCCCTGGTGGGCCGTGAAAGTATTGCAAGTGGGCCGCCAAAATATTTCCAAAGTCGTACAATTATAGTGAAGTGTAACTATATAAAGATACAAGATACAAATAAAGAAAGAAAGATAAAAATATAAAGAATGATACTTTAATGTTAAAACTCTGTTACAAACTCAGTTAAGAAATAAAAAATGTTCAGATATTCATGTATAAAAAATGTCCACTAAGAAGAATTGTTTTTAGCCAGTAGGTAACGTGACGCGATTTAGACTTAACAACGACCCAAAATATGTCATAAAACCCAAAATATATTTCTCAAAAATGTAACAAAACGCAGAAACCCAACAAAAAGAATGTATTTCAAAAGCCAAAATGTAATAGCTGACTCACACTGTAACAAATTGTTACATTTTGAGAAAAAGTTATTTTGTTTTAGGCTCAAAAATTGTTGCATTATTGACTTTTCCCTAATGTTTGGGGTTTTATAACGAGAAGAAAAAGAATACGTTGTATTTAAAAGTGCTTTTCTTAGCACTCGATGACACTTCGCAGCAAAGGCAAAAGCAGATTCACAACAAAACAGTTAAAACAACAAACAAAGTTGCAAAGATTTAAAAAGAAAACTGTTGATTCTTTTTACAAACGGGCTCTAATAAGGCATTTTATATCCTCCGTACTCTCCGAACTCTTCTTTCAAAAGGATTTTTGGTCTTCGTTGATGACAAGCATGCAGACAGTCAGGATACAGAAGTGATTTGCATCTTCTTCTAATTATCATTTCACTTTTGCTGAGCTCCAATCAAGAAGAGACAGGAAATGAGATCTGGCCTGAGTCCAAAACTCAGAGTTTCACAGCGGCTTGTGACACAGACGGTTTCTCTGCTCAAGTTTTCCTCCAACCAACACTCTCACCATTGTTTAAACGCTAGATTTTAGTCAGAAAAGAAAACAAAAACAGACAGAACTGCTGCAACAAGCTGCCACTGGAGCGACGCCAAACGATGAGACCGGGTCTTGTAAACAGATGCTTCATTATAGCGTAAGCGGGTCATGCTTGTGTCGGCAATCATGCTTAAGTCTGGTTCATATTGGTGGAGCTTGACCACAAGAGTACAGGACAGTTTGGATGTGACTGAAATGCAACATGTAATTTGCATCCTGTCGACTTTGTCTGTGTGAAATTTTGAGAGTTTGTGAATCTTTATCGTGAGGGTTGTCGATTGTGTTTGCAGTAACAAGTTGAAACTTCCCTCCATCTGCATCATGTTTTGTCCCATAAATGATCCATGATTTGCATTTTGACCTCTTCCTGCCCGCTCTTCATTACACAGTCTTCAAACAGGGCGGGTTGTTCCTTTAATCAGGCGAGCACATGCTGAGCTGATGCTCTGCCACATTTCTGCGCTGTGATATAAGACAAACCGGACAACTGTGTTGACCCAGCTCACATGAGCACACAGAGATAACTGTGGAGCCGTTTGGATTCCCAGCTCACGTGTTCTGTGAATTAACATCTGTGATAAAACTTCGGCTTGGACACCATCTGTGTGTGCTTATTTCCCATATGTAATGTGTGTTTTATGGAGTGAGGGATGGACTGCCCACAGCTCTCAGAGGATTTGAGCAGAACAGTAGAGATATTTCTCCGGCCTTCGGGCGCTTGGTGGATGTTTTATGAGGATCATGATGTTGTTCCTCAGGTCGTTAATTTTGCTTACTTTAAATCAAGAGTAACCTCAGGCAGACCCATGAGCAAATCCACCCTTGAAACCTAAAAAAACAATAAAAAGATCCACAATAATAGAAGTTTCCCTGAATTAAACAACCCAAAGTATGAAAGAAACGAGGGGAGAGACCCCTTTGTGCTCGGTGTGACCTCAGCGTGCATCAGATTTTCCTCTGGTTTTATGCTCTTTGACTCGCAGACATTCAGCTTTCATTTTCAAACTCTGTGTATTCATCTCCCCTTTCATTATATAGCAGAGCAGACTTTTTAAACCAATCTAGACTTAACTTTGGGTCACAAACATTTGGAGTGTGGTTACCTGTGGTTAAAGGGACAAACCGCCACGTTGGATGAGCGACAGTAAATAAAATGCACAACACAAGAATCGAGCTCATTTTCAGGAGCTGTGTTTGTGTCGGGAGGAGAACCA
>RPOG01002865.1:0-26490 GCA_008086565.1 Thalassoma bifasciatum
TTTCCCTCCTCAAACCTCGTGACTTACGGCGACTAGTAGTGAGGAAACGGCCAAATCCAGATGCTCGGCACCAAGCAACCAATCTACGTCATCAACCCAGAATGCATTGCTGCAGTAAAACAATGGCTGCGCCCGAAGGATAGAAACTGTGTTTTAAACTGTATTTTTTTTAAAAGAAAAACCAATTTGTTATGTCTTTAACAACAAATAATAGTTTGAGACAAACATTTAAGCAGATTCATGCCTGTTAGTCCTTACAGTCGGGGTTCACTTTAAAGTAAATCTCACATCATTAAAACTGATTGATTTTCTGTTTCATGGTGAATTTTCTGTGTCTCAAACTTCTCTGAACCTGCTGCAGTTAAACCTGTTTTGACCTGTAAAGTCCTGCAGAGAACCAGGGTGGGGGGTTTGAGGGTTGTGGGGGGGTTGGGAGGTTTTGAGGGTTGTGGGGAGGGGGGTTTGTGGGCTGTAGGGGGGTCTGACCTGAGCTTGGCGGTGCGGAGGATCCTGGTGAGGGAGACACAGTTTCCTTCCATGAAACCTTTTCCCACCGTGGGCGTGGATCCTTTTCTGCAGGCGGCGTAGAGAGAACAGGCCAACCAGTGCACCACCTCCCCCTGCACACACACACACACACACACAAACACAAACAACAACAACAACATCAGATACGACCACAAAATTAGAACAACAACAGCAACAATATGACGACAACAACGAGACAGACAGAAAGTCAGTCAGATGATAATGATGATGTCATCAGGATCAGGCTGTTACCTGTGTCTCTCAGGTAAACACACACACACACACACACACTTAATCATGTCAGGACATGTCAGGTGACTCTGACTGTGTCTGTCTGACAGAAAACATGAAACATTAATCAGGGAGAAAGTTTTTCTAATCACAGTCAGAGTCAGGACTTTCTGCTCTGCTGTGTTTATATCTATGTGTTTTATATCTACACAATATAGATCTGTGTTTTTGTAGTTTTATATTAAATGTAATCAGTATAAATGTGAATTAAATGGTTGTTAACCTCTAAAGTGCAGATGTAGAAGTTTTGATACTTTTATATTTAATGTAATCAGAACAAATGTGTATTAAATGGTTGTTTACCTCTAAGGTGTAGGTGTTAATGATGTTTTTATAGTTTTATATTTAATTTAATTGTTATAAATGTGTATTAAATGGTTGTTTACCCCTAAAGTGTAGGTTTGTAGATGCTGTTGAAGTTTTTATAGTTTTATATTTAATTTAATTATTATAAATGTGTATTAAATGGTTGTTTACCTCTAAGATGTAGGTGTTGTAGATGTTTTTATAGTTTTATATATTTAATTTAATTATTATAAATGTGTATTAAATGGTTGTTAACCTCTAAGGTGTAGGTGATGTTGATGTTTTTATAGTTTTATATTTAATTTAATTATTATAAATGTGTATTAAATGGTTGTTTACCTCTAAGGTGTAGGTGTTGTTGATGTTTTTATAGTTTTATATTTAATTTAATTATTATAAATGTGTTTTAAATGGTTGTTTACCTCTAAAGTGTAGGTGTTGTAGATGTTGTTGAAGTTTTCCAGAGCTTCTGCTGAAGTTTGTTGGTCCATGTTCAGTTCCTGACACAAACTTTCCAAACTGGTTCTGATCCAGTTTTCCTCGGTTCCTCTTCTGGACCCGGACCCGGAGTCCGGGGACTCTTCGCCCCTCATCGCGGCTCCAACTCCGGGGGAAACTCCGGGAACGCGCCGCTAAAGAGCCGCTGTCTCTGGGTCTGAGCCAAAACCAGAGCCGGTCTCTGGGTCCTGGTCCTGATCCTAGGGCTGGTCCTGGTGCTGGTGCTGGTCCTGGTCCTGGTCTAAGTGAATCCACGACCTGAAGACTTCCACAAACCAGACCCACAATGCAGCGCGTTGGCGCGAAAACTCCGTAGCAGGGGCCAATCAGAAGCGAGGGAATATAGGTCACGTGGTCATAGGTCCGCTCTGCTGCCTCCAGCGGCAAAACTGTTACCAAGCAACCGATTAAACTGGACTACAAACTGACTACAAACGGGACTACAAACTGGACTAACAACGGGACTACAAACTGGACTAACAACGGGACTACAAACGGGACTACAAACTGACTACAAACGGGACTACAAACGGGACTACAAACGGACTACAAACGGGACTACAAAATAAACTACAAAAAAACTACAAACGGGACTACAAACGGGACTACAAAAAAACTACAAACGGGACTACAAACGGGACTACAAACGGGACTTCAAACGGGACTACAAACTGAATTAAAATGGACTACAAAAATAAACTACAACCTGGACTAAACTGGACTACAAAAAAACTACAAACTAAACTTAAACTGGACTACAAAAATAAACAACAAACTGAACAAACAACGGACTACAAAATAAACTACAAAATAAACTACAAACAGATTCCTACTTCTCTTCCTCAAACTCAGTTTCATTGAGTTGCTTTTATCAAACTGTTCCCTCTTAACTCCAGTTTAGTTTCATGGTCATTAATCTGACTGAAAAACGTTTATTTTTATTTTTCTCTTTTAATTTATTTTCTTCTCCATTTATATTTCTTCTATGTGTGTGTGTCTGTATTTTTTTGTTCATATATTTCATTTCATGAATTTTAATAAATATTTATTTGGTAATCTATCTTTTAATGATCCAACTTTTCGTTCAGGTTGATTTTATTTGTTTTATGTCGTAGCTCACAGTCCTTTTCCGAAAGGTGCTGTATAAATAAAATGATCATTATCATGGTACAAATGGATTACAGACGACCTACATTAATGTAAAACTGTTACAGGAGCAGACACAATCACTAAATGGTGCTTCCTTTATTTACACAAACAGTTTTTATTTTAATAAACCTAATTTCTAAAGAATAAACCAGCTCTGTTTTTAATCAGCTGCTCCTGAGGGTAAAGTGCAGTGACATAACTGAACCTGTAGGGGACAGTGTCGAGCTGTGCAAACTCCTCTGAGCCTGAAGAAAAATAGAGAAGCTCATCTACGCCAGTTAAACATAAGAAAAATATGAAGAGAAAATATAAATGAGATCTTTTTATTTATTTATTGATGAAGCAGTAAAATGTCAAACCCAGATGGAGGAGAATATTTATAATAGATCTGATGATACTGAACAGATAAGAAACAGGAAGAGGAGCACATCATGTGTTACATGCATAATCAGAAAATCCCCCAAAATCATTAATAACTACAGTTTATATGAATATTTCACTATCTCACCACAAATGACATGAGTCTGTAGATAAACAGAGAAAAGATTAAAACATTTTCAAACCTCAGAAAGAGTAAAAAACTCAGAGAGAAACACACTCACAGAATTAGTGTTAATGAAAAATATGATTATTAGTTCTGTCTCATGTGATCAGTGTGTGTGTTCAGTGTGTGTGTTCAGTGTGTGTGTTCAGTGTGTGGTGTATCTGGTGCTGTCTCTGGTCTCCGTGGTCTTAATCAGCAGTTTGGGAGCAGGAAAGTTGCTGCTGCTGCTGTGAAAACCGTTGGTGCTCCTCGTACCTGCAGAGAAACAGAGAATTTAACTTTGTTTTCTTCTGGTGACTCGACCGTACAGCCTATTTTTCCTCAAGTGCCTCTTTATTGTGCATCTTGAAACAGCCACATTCTTTCAGAGAGTCCTGTATTTTAAGCTGAAGTTATTTGTGGCTTTTTCTTTGCATCCAGACCAATTTTCCTGTCAGTTGTAGCTGAAATGTTTGTTGGTCTACCTGACCGTGGTTTGGTTTCAACAGAATCCCTCATTTTCCACTTCTTCATTAGAGTTTGAACTCTGCTTATTGGCATCCTCAGTTCCTTGGATATCTTTTTATATTCCTTTCCTGTTTTATACAGTTGGATTCACTTTTCCTGCAGAAACTTTGACAATTCTTTTTCTTTCCTCATGACTCAGAATCCAGAAATGTCAGTGCAGCACTGGATGAAAGATGCAAGTGTCTGTCAGGAGCTCAGAAACTCTCTGAGCTTTTATACACACACACTGATTAAAGCAGATAGATCTCAGGTGAGGATGGTTACCATGGTTACCTTTAGGAGACAGTCAAACACATTTGTGTCGACTTGTTCGTGTTTCAGGACAAAATCACCAGAGGAGGAAACTTTAGATCACAGCTGTAAATCTAGAGATGAAACTTTTACTCACTGTAGCTGGAGACAGGGTGGATGTTGAGGACGGACTGCTGCCCCAGCCTGAAGAAGAAGAGGAAGAAGAAGAAGAAGAGAGTGAATCAGATGTTGTTGGTTGTAATAACTGAGTCTCTTTGGTTTTAATGTCTCTGCTGTTTTTGAAGGTAAAGGTTCAGAAAGTTTTTTCTGCCTGAAACTTTCCTCTGTGTTCACTGACATGTTGTTTCTGTCAGACTAACACCTGTCCTCTGTTACCTGTCCTCCTCCCCCTCCAGCAGCTTCCTGTAGGTGGCGATCTCGATGTCCAGAGCCAGTTTCAGGTTCATCAGGTCCTGAAGGAGAAACAGGGTCGAGAGGATTCATCAAAGTCTTTAATCTGCTTTAATCTTCAACATCGACGAGGACTGGACCAACGTAACACACTGATGCAGAGACTCACAGTCTGACCCCCCCCCCCCCCTCCTGTGACTCACCTGCCCCCCCCCTGCTGTGACTCACCTGGTACTCTCGGACCTGTCGGGCCATGTCCTGCTTGGCTCTCTGCAGAGCGTCCTCCAGGTCTCTGGTCCGAGCCTTCGCCTCCTTCACGGCGAGTTCTCCTCGCTCCTCGGCTTCAGCCAGCTGGTTCTCCAGTCCGGTTCTCTGAGGACGAGACCGTTTGGATCAGAACCAGCTCTGAACATACAGTCAAGGTTCTGTGCCCCCACCCCCCCCGGTGTCCGTGTACCTGAGCTTTGACGGCCTCGATCTCGCTCTGCAGGCGGCTGATCAGCCTGTTGACCTCGGCGAGTTCCCCCTTCACCAGACGCAGCTCGTCCCCAAACTGACTCGCCTGGACCGACATCTGGTCGAACTGAGACGGGTCACACAGGTGGGTTAAAGCGGGTCACACAGGTGGGTTAAGGTGGGTCACACAGGTGGGTTAAGGTGGGTTCAGGGTTCCCCTACAGACCCGGTGGCCAGAATGGAACGAGAACATGGTCCGGAGCCGGAGGAGCGCCGACGCCCGCCGCTAGAGGAGCATGACTCGAAACTGGAGCCGGTGCTAGACGAGGTACAACTCCGACGCCGACAACAGGTAGACTTGCTGGTGCCTACACAGGAACTATGACCGGACGTCGAGTGCGTCGAGGACGTCGTTGTTGTGCGTTTGTGTCAAACACACAAACACGCAAACATGCAAACAGGCGAACACACAAACACAAACACAGTGACGGTTCAGAAACCCAAAGACCAGGTTGGCTGGATTTAAGTGGATCCAGAGCAGGAGGTGACCAACAGAAGATTCAGTGACTCTAAACTTTCTAAAGTTTCCAAACCTCCTCGTAGATGTTTCTCAGGAAGTTGATTTCATCTGTCAGAGATCCGACTTTATCCTCCAGATCGGCCTTCACCAGGTACGCAGAGTCCACGTCCTGACACAGACACAAAAACCAGAAACAGACCTGAGGAAAGTCTGCCAGAGGGGAAAGACATCCTTATATTACATGTCACTTTTTCTCCTGCCAGAGAAGCATAACTGAGGCCAGAGAAGCATAACTGAGGTCAGAGAAGCATAACTGAGGCCAGAGAAGCATAAGAGAGGCTAAACTAACTGCCACCATGATCTGCATCACTGTACAGATTTATTTTAAGAGAAGCTGAACCTCAGACACAGAGTGTTCTGAACCTGGAAGATGAACAAACAAACAAACGAACAAATAAATAAATAAATCTGTTTTCTGGGCAGGTTTCTCTGTCAGGTCGACTGAGGGAAGAGTTTTTTATTTTCTGGTTCATGAGGGAATAAAGAGCCAAAGATGAAGACAAAAGAGACAAAACACAGGTTCATCTTACTCACCACACCTCTGTGTGTGTGTGTGTGTGTGTGTGTGTGTGTGTGTGTGTGTGTGTGTGCTGACCTTCTTCAGTATCACAAAGTCGTTCTCCAGGTTGTTCCTCTTGTTGATCTCGTCCTCGTACCTGTGACACAAACACGTTAAACCCTCACAGCTGTGTTTGTGCTTTAAGGTTAAATTTAATGAATAAACATCTAAATGTTTTCAGTTTGTTGAAAACAATAATTTTAATTTCGACTTGGTTGACCGTAAACGTTTTCTTTCAACCAAACTAATGCACTTACATGAAACCAGAAGTCAACAAATCCAGCAAAAGTTTCACTGTTTTGGTTCTTTTTTTTTCTGAAATTCCTTTTGGAGAGATTGTGTTGTCCTAATTTCCAGCATGAATAAAGTTTTTATCCTGATCAGAGAAAATAAAATGATCACGTTGTACTCTAATCCTGGCTATTTACAACACAGCATAAAAAACAGGAACAAGAATGAATTCTGGAAGGATAAAGTGTCTGGGGTCCATAGAAATGTAAGGTTTCTAAATGTGGTCATGACCTTCTTCTGGTGTAAAGTATTAACTACATGAGGCACCATATTTGCAGCGGTGGTGTGTTGAATCCAGCAACTTTGTGAGTTTGGTGCTTAAAGGGTTAAATATAATGGATGTTAAACTGACTTGTGTTTGTAATCCTCCACCAGGCTCTGCATGTTCCTCAGCTCCCCGTCCAGCTTCGTCTTGTCGTTGTTGACCAGATCCATCTGACGCCTCAGCCCAGCCATGTAGGCCTCGAACAGCGGCTCCACGTTGGAGCGTCCCACCCCCTGACCCTGCAGCAGCTCGTGCTTGGTCTCCAGCATCTTATTCTGCTGCTCCAGGAAACGCACCTGACAAACAGGGGGGGGCACTTTAATGCACCTGAACACAACATGTGTGGAACATAAATCAAAACAGAAAACAATGATTTGAAAATCCTCTTCAATCTATTTTCAACTGAATTCACAACAAAGAAAAGATATGTAATGTTCAAACTGATAAACTTTGTTGTTTTGTTCCTAAAAGAGAACAAGTCCAACTACAAAGGAGACAAAGGAGGAGAAAGGAAATTGACCAAGTCACAAACACTTGACTCCTTTGATTAACAACTTCGAAACCTCGACCTTAAGAAAGTGTAAGAACAACTACTTGTTGAAGTCAACTAGTTGTCAGGGTTTCAGAGACAACAACATAAAAGAAGAAGTATTACAAGGACACATTTTCAGACAGGTCTGGACTGCAGGCAGGTCAGTCTAGTAGCTGCACTCTTCTACTACGGAGCCACGCTGTTGTAACAGGAGCAGAATGTGTCTTGGTTTCATTGTCTTGCTGAAATAATCAGGGACGTCCCTGAAAAAGACAAAGTGTCTTGGATGGCAGCAGATGTTGCTCCAAAACCTGTTTGTACCTTTCAGCATTAATGCTGCCTTCACACATACTGGGACACTTACCCATGATGCCATGGGGCACTAACACACCCCCATACCATCACAGATGCTGCTTTTGAACTTTGNTCTGGGTCCTGGTCCTGGTCCAGGTCTGGGTCTGGCTCAGTGAACCTGCTGTTTGTTCAGCACAAAACCTTCATTGTGTGATCGTGTCAGTGAATCCGTGAGAAACAGATTTTCCCTCAGGATCAGTGACACAGTATCTCAGCTTCCTCTGGGAAAACACTCAGAGCAGCATCAACAGGTAAAAAAAACAACAACAGGTAACAACACAG
Source organism: Thalassoma bifasciatum (assembly GCA_008086565.1). Taxonomy (NCBI): domain Eukaryota; kingdom Metazoa; phylum Chordata; class Actinopteri; order Labriformes; family Labridae; genus Thalassoma; species Thalassoma bifasciatum. The sequence goes on from RPOG01002865.1 coordinate 7,785, forward strand.
GCTTTTATAAAGGTTCATCTGCAGGTCTCTGCTCTAAATGTCAGATTCCCTCACCTGGAAAAGGAAACACCTGAACAGAACTCTGCTCTCTCCCTGAACCTGGAGTCCACTCGTTAAAGTTCAGCTTAAAGTTCGTTACCAAGGTTTTTCATTATCAGGTGATCACAGACAAGTTAGATCAAAGCACTCATTACCTGTACAGGTGTATATTTACCTGTACAGGTGTTTTCATACCTGTGCAGGTGTGTACAGGTGTGTTTACCTTGTCGATGAAGCTGGCGAAGCGGTTGTTGAGGCTCTTGATCTGCTCCTTCTCGAAGGCTCGGCTCATGGACAGGTTGGGGTCGATCTCCAGGTTGAGGGGGGCCAGCAGGCTCTTGTTGATGGACAGCGCGGCCAGCGGCGCCGCCAGCCCGTGGTGGTGCCCGTTGGCGGCGGCGGCGTAGAGGGAGCTGCTGCTCAGGGAGATCCCACTGAAACCGCCCTGAACTGGACCAAAACCGCTCAGTCTGCGTGAAGAACTGCAGCGAACGGAGCTGGAGGAGCTGATCCTCTTAGAGCGACTCAGACTCATGGTGGAGGAGGAGAGGAGCAGGAGGAGCAGGAGGAGCAGAGGAGAAGAGCAGGAGGAGAAACTGAGGAGGACAGGAGCAGAGACTGAGAGGAGCAGAGAGGAGCAGGTGTAGAGACGTGTTGAGTGTCTGAGCTGTAACAGGTGAGAGCAGCAGAGTGAGGCAGAGTCTCAGGTGTCTCTGCTCCTTTAATACTGTGCTCTGGGGTGGGGGGGGTGGGGGTGGGGGGGTCAGGTGAACGGGGGTGTGGTTTACAGGTGGAGGAGGGGGGGGGGGGTCACCTGGACACTCAGGTGCATCAAAGAGGAACCATGAATTCAGGTTAAAGCTTCACCTCACCCCCAGTTTGGTTTCCAGTTTCTCTATTTTGAAATTTAGACAAACAAATAAACAAACAAACAAACAACACTTTAATTAGACTAGTCTAGTTTTGCTAGTCTGACCTAATTTAGAGATAGACGAAACCTAAAGAACTATTTGAAGATATTTTGTACAAAAGTCTCGCGGTAGTAACAATTTCCACTTTACAATTACACTTCTGAAAGGGTGTAGCGCCCCCCTGTGGACAAACCATGAAGCTCTGAAGTTAATCCAGCTCTGAGAATTCACCCTCTGATGAATCATGAATTATTAAAGTCAGTGTCTGGATTTTTCCTTTGAGTGTTTTTATTTGTCTTAAAGCATGAAAAAAAGTTTTCCATTTTTTTTCTTCAAATATTTGTAACAGAACATTCAACATAAAAAAGAGTGAAATTAATGTAAACATAACTATTTTTTTGTTTGACTTCCTTTCTTCTTTTTTTGGTAATTCCATTAATAATCTTTTTTTAATGCTTTGTGAAACATTTTAACTCCCTTTCATCCATTTTCACACTGAATAATTTATAGTTATTACGCTGTTTTACCCTCAAATGTTTGTCTATAACTTTTCTTTTTAATATATATGTTTGGAAAAAGAATTGAAAACATTTTTTCAGGCCCTAAGAAGAATAAAAATATCCTGACACAGGCTAATATGAATTTCCACCACATGAACCATTGAATTTAGGAGTAAATAAGTTTAAAATAGGTGTAACTGTAGTGACCACTACGCACCACAGGGTTAATGTGTGAATGACACAAATATGAAACACTCTAATTTAAATGTGTATAATTATTAGAATGAGGAAATGAGCTGTTTAAAAAAACTTTCCTTTAGTCTGTGTGGATATAGCGCCCCCCTGTGGATGAGTGTGTGTGTGTGGGGAGGGGGGGTGTAGAGATTTGCCGTGTCAGAGTCGTTCAGGTTGATCTTGCAGAAACAGGGGTGAGGTTGGGGGGGGAGGCAGAGTCCATTAGATCAGTTTCCTTCATCATCCATTCACATTCAGACTTCATTAAGAATTAAAGCTGCCCCCCCCCCCCCCATCATCAGACAGAGCAGGAACAAAGAGCTGAAAAAGTCTGAGACACAAACATGTTTCTGACCTGATGAAGGAGACAGTTAAAAAAACATTTTTACCTTAAGTCAGACACTGATGAGAGTTTTTAACATGAATCTGCTCCAGAAGTTTCTCTCTGTTCATGACTCTACTTTCTTTCTTTCTTTCTCTCTTTTTTCTGTTTCTCTGTGAAACACTGAGCTTTACTCTCTAAAAAGACACTGGGCTGAATAAATATTTACAAAATAAATATAGATAATCTTTGCATGAAAACTACAACTGTGAGCAGTTTGTTGTTTTATTACGTTAACCCTCTGATGCATGAATTATTAAAGCCAGTGTCTGGATTTTTCCTTTGAGTGTTTTTATTTGTCTTAAAGCATGAAAAAAAGTTTTCCATTTTTTTTCTTCAAATATTTGTAACAGAACATTCAACATAAAAAAGAGTGAAATCAATGTAAACATAACTATTTTTTGTTTGACTTCCTTTCTTTCTTTTTTTTGGTAGTTTCATGAATAATTTTACTTTTTAATGCTTTGCAAAACATTTTGACTCAGTCATCCATTTAAACACTGAATAATTTATAGTTATTACGCTGTTTTACCCTCAAATGTTTGTCTATAACTTTAAAAAGATTTGAAAACATTTTTTAGGCCCTAAGAAGAATAAAAATATCCGGACACAGACTAATATGAATTTCCACCACATGAACCATTGAATTTAGGAGTAAATAAGTTTTAAATAGGTGTAACTGTAGTGACCACTATGACCACAGGGTTAAACCAATAAAATTAAGATTATTTATTCAGTGGATTTTACTCAGTTTTGAAACATTGAATAGATTTGACTATTTTTTGTTTGATAAAGTCAACAATGTCTAAAGATCAATGATAGTTCCTCATAGTCAACTCTTTACTCTTTTATGTCTGTTCACTTCAGCCAAAAGTGTTTTCATACAGACACGAGGGGCCACACCCACTACTGAGCCTCATGTTGATTTGTCTGCAGGATTTTTCTCTGACGTTGGTTTAACCATGTGCACTGCAAAAACTGAAATCTAAGCAAGTCATTCTGTCTTATTTGTAGTAAAAATTGTCTCATTGTTCTTCATTTGAGCCACATTCACCAGACCAGGTCATAAAAATGTCTTATTTCAAGTTTTTCTAAGACAAAATGAGGTGTAAATTGCTTGTAACAAGTCAAAAAATCTGCCAATGGGATAAGACGAATTCACCCGGGAAGTTTCTTGAAATTAGAAAGATGTCTTAAAACAAGAATCTTTTATCTTATCCCTTTGGCTGATTTTTTCTTTTTACTTGTTACAAGAAATTGATGCCTCATTTTTGTCTTTAAAAAACTTGAAATGAGACATTTTTATGACCTTGTCTAGTAAATGTAGCTCAAATTAAGAATAGTGAGACAGATTTGACTAAAAATAAGACAGAATGACTTGCTTGGATTTCAGTTTTTGCAGTGTGATGTGATTTAACACTTTTATTCTGAGTTTGGTTCTGAATCCAGGACTCAATGGGATTATATTCTAATTTAAATGGATCATTTTTTTTTTTATTTTGCTCTCAATGCACTCGACTTTATAATGAATAAAGATTTTTAACGGCAATATTTCATTATGTGAGATCTCAGATGTGTTTTTGAGTATTTCCTTTATTATTATGATGAGTGTGTGAAGTGTCACTTTGATTTTTTAAACTTTTCTGGGCGGAGTCAAAAACCCTTCAGATGATCTCACGTCTCATTTTTCCTCTTTTTCCAGGAAAACCTGTCTCTGTGTTTTATTCTGAAAGGTTTAATGATGATAATAAAACACAGATATTAAACTCCTGTTCCTGCTGAGGATGTTTCACTCTGATCATAATTCTCAGCCCTTTATGTGTGTGTGTGTGTGTGTGTGTGTGTGTGTGTTATTAATGTCTGAGCGCTGCTTGACTCATCTCTGATATCATTATTCTGCTAAAAGCTTTTACACACTGAACCAAACTCTGCTCACACTGAGTCATTTTTCAGCCTCAGATCTTTAGTTTATTGATTTATCTCCTGTTCAGCATTAAAGTGTGTGACCGCTGGGATCCTCTTACACACACACACACACACACACACACACACACACAGATGAATAAAACACAGTGTCGTTAATCTGACAGTGTGTGAGGAGGGAGGGGGGGTCCCTGCGTTGACCCCCCCTCCCTCCCTCAGTCTGGTAAATATTAATGTCTCCACAGACGCCGTGTACATCAGCAGGTGAATCCATTAGTAACCTGACACCAGGGCGAGCGGCGAGGACGGCGAGGACGGCGTCTCTGAGGAAGAAGAGCTCGGACGTTTTTTCATCTTCGTCACTTAAAGACTCGAGTTCCTGCAGCTGAGACAAGAATTAACATTTATCTCTGTGTTTGCTTCAAACTCCCCCCTGACACGTCTGAGTAAAGAAGATTAATTTAATCCAGGATTAATGTCAATTAAAGATCTGATGTGATCACCTCACAACTCTTTATTTGTGACTGTTTCTTCATTTTATCTCTGAAATTTGCATTAAACAAAACAAGCTGTGAACTTTCAAAAATCAGGAATATGAAAACACTGTTTATTACTTCTTATTAGCCACAAAATATAAAAATATACATTTCAGTCCCTTTATAACTGCTCAAGGGACTCACAGGTGATCTCAGACAGAGGTCGTCACTCAGTCAGGGTATCTCGAGGTACAATTTATTGGACGTCAAGGGACTCACAGGTGATCTCAGACAGAGGTCGTCACTCAGTCAGGGTATCTCGAGGTACAATTTATTGGACGTCAAGGGACTCACAGGTGATCTCAGACAGAGGTCGTCACTCAGAGTCTCATAGAGCTCCATGTTAAATAACCTGCAGTTCCCTGAGTGTCCACTAGAGTCTGTCTCCAGCAGTGAGTCAGTCTCATAGAGCTCCATGTTAAATAACCTGCAGTTCCCTGAGTGTCCACTAGAGTCTGTCTCCAGCAGTGAGTCAGTCCCATAGAGCTCCATGTTAAATAACCTGCAGTTCCCTGAGTGTCCACTAGAGTCTGTCTCAGTGTGTTAATGTTATTTTTTTTAGCTGAGGTGTGTTTTTTATAACAATGATGTAAAAATATAAATATTTCTCCTGATGTCTTCTGGGAGTCTGAACATGATGTCGTTGTCCCTGCAGGATGATCCATTAATCCTCATGAAGCAGACGCTGTGAGCTCATCCTGTTCCTGTCAGGACGGGGGTGGGGGGGGATCCTGGCAGTGCCTCCACTCAGAGCACTCACTGAGATTCATATCAGAGGAGGAAGAGGAGGAGGAGGAGGTGGAGGAGGAGGAGCACTCCAGCAGATTAAACAGTGAGGAGGCAAAAACCTCTGACCTCTGTAAAAACTGAGACATAAACAAATCTTTGTGCTTTTTATTCTTAACATGAGCTTCATTAACTGACCAGTCCAGAAAAATGTCTCATTTCAAATTATTAAAAGACAAAAAAAAAAGTCTGAACAAGTTGTAACAAGTCAAAAAAAATCTGCCACTGGAGTAAGTAAATATATATATTTTTAAACTTTCTTGAAATGTGAATAAAGTTTTAATCCAAGAAACTTTTTTACTTTTCTTCTGTTTATTTCTTCAAGTTCTTCTTACTCCTTGTGTTGAAGATCAAACCTCTTTATGACCCAAACTAAAGATCTGTAAATCTCTGAATGATGAACAGGCTCATTCTGATTGGCTGGTTCCACCTCTGAGACAAACACTGCCCCCTGTGGGTCTGGATGATCACACACACACACAAACACAGATTTGCACGTTTACAGGAGGATTTTATTTTGTAAAGGATCAGGTGAAGAGGAAAGTTTTTCTAAAAACAAATAAGGGAAAGATTTGTTTTTTAAAATACTGGACTGTGAGGACGAGGCCCCAAAGGAGCCCCCCCCCCCCACACACACACACGTGTTCCTAATCTCACCTGAGTAATGGCTGACTCTGTCACACCTGTGTGTGTGTGTGTGTGAGTGCTTTATTTAACCTCTGCAGACCTGTTTGCTCCCCGCTGAGCTGCTAAGCATCATGGGACATATTAACACCTTGTTCGTGCTGCAGGTGGAGCCCTGAGTCATCCATCTTCATCCATCTTCATCCATCTGTTTCTGCACGTGCTCAGTTCATCCATCTGTTTCTGCACGTGCTCAGTTCATCCTTCTGTTTCTGCACGTGCTCAGTTCATCCTCATGTTTTTATTTTCCTTTTCCAAAAACCTGCTTTTGGTTCCTGTTTAGTTTAGTTTAATGAGGAACCATCTCTTAAAGCTAAAAACTACAGTTTATCAAACACCAACTCTTTTCTGGACCAGAGTTAAGAGCGTTACTGTGGTTACCATGGTTACCAACAGCCAGGTGAGGAAAACAGACTTTCTAAATGTCTAAATGACTTTCTAGTCGTGTGTTGTTAATGTTGGAGTTTCCTCTTTAGAAACTGTAAATGTTGGTGAAATTAAAGCAGCTCTGAACTTTAGTTTTTATTTTACACAATAAAAATATTATGGGCTGTAGAGTTTAACTGTAGCAACGTTTGGTTTATGACACATTTTCTTTAGTGATGATTAAAATTAGAGACAGTGGAGACAGAGCCACACCTTAACACACACACACACACACACACACACACACACACACACACACACACACACACACACACACACAGTGAATCTGTAATGAGCTGCAGCAGCAGATGCCAGAGGACGAACATTAGCTCCATTACTGAGGGGGAGACACCCCCCCCACACACACACACACACACACTCACACACACACACTTCACCAGTGCCCCCCCCTGCTGTGTGTGTGTGTGTGTGTGTGTGTGTGTGTGTGTGTGTGTGTGTGTGTGTGTAAGCAGCAGTAGTGAACAGTTAAATAAAATCTTCCCTCAGTCTCTTCACACTGAAAAAAATTTAAAAAAAAAAATTTATTCACTTTAAAACAAACAGACATTAAATGTCCTCAGGGCCCCCCGGGGCCCCCCAGGTCCTTAAAAGTGTCTGATTAATAAATAAACAACTGTAAATAATTCAGAGAGAAATAAAACATGTTCCTGCTCCACGTCACATCTTCATCATCATCATCATCTTCATCTTAGAGTTTATATCTGAGTCTTTAATCAGTGAAACAAGAACAAACTCAACTGAAACTGTTTCATTAGTCTCAGTTTGAATCATTAAAATGATTAAAATAATTAAAATCAAAATAATTCATTATTAAAATTCATCATTAAAATCAATAAAATCATTAAATCAGTGAAATGTTTGAAAACACGAAACTTTGGGAGGAATTTTAACTTTGACAAACTTCAGAGAAAACTCTTCACCCCTGAAGCTGAGGTTTTAAAAACAGATTCTCAGACATGAAACATTTTTAGCAAAGAGAAAAAATGATGAAGAAACCAAAAGAAAACAAAATAAATAACGACCAAAAACCCCAAACCCCTCCTCCTCCTCGAGCAGCTCCTCGCCTCGTCGCTCCTCGCTCCTCGCCACCTCCCAGACTCAGCCCAAACACCGGCCCCTGAGGGAACGACTCTGTCTGATGGGACAGAAAAGGGGGGGGGGTCATGTTTTATTAATGAGGGGGGGTTTAAGTGATCTTTGTGAATCTCTCACACACAGAGTTTCATTAGAGAATCTGTCACTTTGGCTCCAGTCAGAGCAGACGAACAAACACAGACAACTCTGAATAATACACACACACATATATATATATATATATATATATATATATATATATATATATATATATATATAAGATTATTATATTATATTAAACATGTAAAACAGTATTTTAATATACTACAGATACATAACATAATTTTTTAATATAACATAGCATGATATAATACTGATACAATATTTCATATATTATAAAATTTATATATTATTCCAGATATATAACATTATAATTTAATACTACATATAGATATATTACATAGCACTGCCCCTACAGGCTTGTACAGTAGGCACAAAGCATCATAGGTAAGTCATCACTTCACCTGCCTCTCTTCTTACCCTGATGCGCCCGTCACTCTGGAACAATCTGGACTCATCATGACCTTCTTCCATTCAACCAGAGTCTAATCTTTATGCTCCCAAACAAACTGAAGATTTTTTTCTCTGGTTAGTTTTTCTGATTAGTGTTTTTCTTAAAGCTACAGCTGTTCAGTCTCTTCAGTTCTCTTTGTTCTTTGTTCATGTGGAAATAATTTAACTTTCATTATTAAACAGACTCCTGAGTTCTTCTTCATCATTCAGGATTTTTCTCTGACCACATTTCTTCCTGAAGACGATGTTTCTCTTCCATCCTTCCAGTTTTTAATAAAGTGTTTGACAGTTTTTAACCCAGTTTCAGTCGTTTCTGCATTAATCTCCTTAGGTGTTTGTCTCTGTTTGATGCTGATGATTCTTTCCTCCTTAAACACACAAACATCTTTAACACAGGAGGAGTTTTTCTCTGTGGTTGTTGGAGAAATGAGGAGTTACTCAGGTTCCTCTTCATTTAGATAATGGCTCTGATTCCCCCCACCCAGAGTCACTGACAGAAACTTTGTCATGATTTAGAAATGATATCTGACAGAGAGACAGATGCTGAAGATTAACGAGAAAAAAGTTTCACCCTGAGTTAATCAGGAGATCAATACCACCTCTGTCTCTTTGTTTCCTGACTCTTTCACAGAAACAAACAAACACTCAGAGCTGCTGTTTAACTTCACTTTCTTTAAGTGTGTGGTCAGCACGTTTATACAGATATTTACCTGCTGCACACACACACACACACACACACACAGACGAATACACTCTTCAGTATGATTTGTGTTCATGTTGAGCTCTAATGAAAATGAATAGGATGTCTCAGAGGACACAGGGGACAGACAGTGGAGGGTGTGTGTGTGTGTGTGTGTGTGTGTGTGTGTATGTGTGCGTGCAGCAGTAAATGAATTGAAGATGTCACTTAAAGAAATGAAGCAGAGACAGATGAGATGAGGGAGCAGATCTGCTGCTCACACACACACACACACACACACACACACACACACACACCCTGTACTGTCTCTCTGAGTGTTTTTGTCTCTGTGTGTATGAAAAGCTGACCCTGGTTCTTCTGCAGAGACTGTTGTTGTGGTGGATTCATGAGTTTGTTTTTCCCTGAATCCAAGAATCAAAATTCAAGGTTAAAGTTTGTTTTATTGTTAATTTCTGAAACATGTGTGACACACACAGACGACCTCCGCTGCTACAATACATGTTTAGAATAAGTAATGAAGAGATATATAAAGGAAGAAACATTGTACAGAGGGATAACGCACCACAGTGGAAAGTACAAATACTGAGGCTCATGAGAGGAACATTTATTTATTTTACATTTATAAACGACGCTGTGGAGCAGGATCAGGTCTCCAGCTCACACTGACGCCTGACAGGAGGATTTTTGTCAGAAACTGTTGTTCCACTTCACAGATGTTCTGACAGGTGGAGGAGGAAGAACCTGCAGACGGACTTTAACTCTGTGTGTTTCCATGGTGATGGTTGGACTGACACAACGACCAGTAACGTCACCGACTGAGGCTTTAAAGAGTCAAAGTGTGGACAGTCAGTGTGTGTGTGTGCAGAGGTGGAAAAAATATCTCCGTAACTCTGCCACCCTCCCCATCTTCAAATCTAAACTCAAAACTTATCTGTTTCATAATACCTACTGTTTTTAACTGCTCCCTATTGTCCCTCACTCTATTGCTTTTATGTTGCTGTTTTAACTTTATTTTGTTTTATGTGTTTTTTACCCTTCTTGAAAGGCACTTTGAAATAAAATGCATTATTATTATTATTATTAATAAAAGTACATGCTTTCTGTACTTAAGTAGAAGTACAAGTACTTGTGTCAAAAAAGCTGAGAAAAGTAAAAGTACAAATTCATCAACTTTACCTAAGTAAAAGTGAAAAAAGTAGTAAGGAGTAGAAAGTACAGATATTTGTGTTCAAATGTAGGGAGTGAAAGCAAGAAATTATCAAAAATATGAAGACTTAAGCTGAGTACAGATACCTGAAAAATCTACAGTAAACCCTGCAAGGAAATGCAAAACTGTTGAAATAAATTGCTCAGCATTTCAACATCCAGTATTTGCTGAAAGGAAGTGCAGGCCCTCCTCTAATTTGTTCATTTCTTTGCCAATTCAGCCTCTAAACTCTGAGAAACTCATCATATATAAGCATTCCAGCATTTAGCTTTGCATGCAAGGAAATGGAACAAAGTACTTGTACTTAAGTACTTTCCACCTCTGTGTGTGGGTTTGATCAGAGAAGTGAACTTTGTCTTTGATAAAACCTGCAAAAAGAGGCGCTACTGCACACGCTCAGAGTCAGAAACCTCATCCTGATGCAGACTGACCCCCCCACTCCCCCCTCCCTGAAGAGCAAGTCCATCTGCTGATCAGGATCAGGATCAATAACCTCTGATGGACTAAAAGCCTGCAGAGAAACCTGAGACCTGCACCCTGAGAGAGGAAAACAGTCCTCAGCTCACAGAACCAGCAGGGGGCGCTCTCACGAGGGGGGGGGGGGGGGGGTAGATAATATACTCATTTATTCAGTAAAGTAGAAGAAGAGATTAATTAATGGATGAGAAAAGTTGTTTCGATCGGGGGTGTCGTCGTCGTCATGCAGCAGGTTTGAGGAAGAGAATCGAGTGTCCCTTGTAGCCCAGATCGTGGTCAATCGTAACTGTACGATTCCCGACGATTGTCGAATTAGGACCATACATTTATTACGCCGGTACCAATGTCCATCCTGTGTATGTCCTTGTCTTTTTTTCTTTTTAGGATTGTATTTCGACGGGCTGGAGCTTAGCAGTTATAAAGGATGTTAGGATCAGGAGCAGAGGAGTCGCCCCCTGCAGGACGTCAGAGGAGCTGCAGGTTTGAGACTCTCAGGTGAGTTTACTGTGAGGATCCTGTTTAGCTCCAGGGTTTCTGTGAAGCTTTTGTTCGTGGTGTGGAGCAGCAGCTCGTCCCCAGAGGACGACGACGTCTACGAGCTGCTCATCACCGAACAAAGCAAACAGGCTGAGAACGATCGCTGATGAAGGAAAGATCTGTGATTAATTAAAGCTCACATCACTAATTATCCTGCAGCTCTGAGAGAGAGCAGCTCCGTGTGGGGGCCGCCTGCTGTCTGTCTGTCAGGACCCCCCCCCCCCCCCCCCCCCCCCCCCCCCCCGTCTGAATTATTGGTCTGAACATGATCCGCTCTAATGATCCTGAAGCTGAAATATGAAATATTAAAATAAAAAACAGGATCATTAGCATCACAATCCTCATCAGTCAGCCGAGCCCAGAGTCAGGCTGTCGGCCTGTCACACACTCTGATTCATGGAGTCAACGACACACACACACACACACACACACATACACACACACATATAAACTTTAGTCTAAACTCATTAAAGTAAACAAACCTCCTCTTTTATCTGGACATGTCCTCCTTTTTGATGGAAAAGTGAATAAATTCTAACTCTCACTGTATCTGATTCACTAATAACACAAAAGGATTTCATACAAACAAAAAGACTTTGATTTAAAAATCCAGTTTTAAACAAAAAAAATGTTTACTGAGATAAAAGCAGGAAAAACTGATTAAATAAACAACCAGAAAAAGCTTTTATTGACATTTATATGTCACACATGTTGTGTCTTAAACAGTGAGTGTAATCAGACTAATGGTTTAATTCACTGTCTGCAGGGACTCAGGGGGCGGGGCCAGTGTGACGTCACTGTTCCATAGGGAGCAGGTGTGAAGTGTGTGTGTGTGTGTGTGTGTGTTAGACAAAAGGAGGTTCACCCCCTCCCTCCTCATTTACCCCCCCCCCCCTCTGAACAGATGCTGCATCAATTTTCCTGTGAAGAAACCGGAAACAACCCAATGGAGTGCTATACTCATCCTTCAAAATAAGAGCCGTGTGTTACAGGAAAACAGAGACAAGAAAAAGTTTGAATCACTTTAAAAATAAATAAATAAACAAAAAACAAATGAGACAACTGGGAAAATTAGTCCAGTCTAAAAGTCCACTTCAGAATCTACAAAAGACTTGGGATTATAAAACATTAAACAGTAAAACTGAAAATGACTTTCACCATCTGAAATTAAATTTAGTATTTTTGATTTTTAAACAGGAAATAAAGGGAACTGAGTTTTCAAGTAGGTGAAACAATTTCGAAACAAATGAATACAATTTCAAAACATTAACTTCATTTTTCAGATAATCATTTTAGTGGCACAAATCTCAGCCCAGAGTATTTATTTGTATGTATTAGTATTTATTTCACCTTAATTTTCTCATTAGCAGGCACTTTTTTTGAGATTCGTCATACCAATAATTTATTTTCATGCTCATTTTTTTTTTTTGAACTATTCGCTTCAATAAGTCAAGACATATTCCTTTCAACATTAAAAAATTGTAAATAAATCTGATTTTGATTCTGAAAATAAAAATAATCATATGTTAGTTTCAATTGTTGGTTGTCTTTTCAGTGTAAACCCTTAATTTTATTGCATTTATCATTATTCAAAATTCATCACCACTATTTCTTTGATTTGGAATCGACGAATAGTTTTTGATAATCTGTTAAATGTAATTTTTGTTTATGATAATTTCATGAGGCCTGATGAGATAAAGAGACGCCTGGTCACTCCTCATGAACTAGTCGTTAAAAGTTTTTCTTTAAACATCACTTAACGATGTTTAAATTAATCATTTTAACGTTAAATCCCTTTTTTATTCATAAATCAATGAGCTGTTGATGTAGCTCCCTGTTAAAGTAGTCTGGGCTTTTATTTTGTAGGAGACACGGTAGAAGTGACTCAGCAGTATTTTCCCGGGCTTGACGCCGGAGGAGAAGAAGGTGGAAGAAAGAAAGAGAGAAAGAGAGAAAGAAAGAGAGAAAGAGGGATGAAGAGGAGGAGGAGAGGAGGCCAGTAGACCCTCAGAGAGAGGGCGGACACACAGAGAGGAGCTGACCGTCTTTAAATCATTTCACAGCGGAGAGAAAGAGGAGGAGGAGGCGGAGGAGGAGCATCAGTCTGATCCAGAATCACCGAGGCACCGAGCGGAATCACCCCGCCTCCCGCGCATCATCCGCGGCTCCGCATCGCTGCTGTCCGGCCCTCATCCATCAGGTAAACAGACCCACACCTCCTCCACACCTCCTCAGGTCTCCACTTACACCACCTCTCAGACCGGGGTGGCCGTAAATCCTGGAGGAAACCCCCCAGGTGCAGGTGTTTGGAGCTACTGTTTGTTCCCGGAGCTGATGGAGGCTTTTGCCGCATTATGAGCGCACACAGATCCGCCTCTCTCAGCGGGTTTTTCCGCTCCGTCACATCCACCCAGAGCTCCAGACTCCGGGGTAAACGTGTGGATGTGCCCCGGACACAGCTCTGCACCTGTGGACCAGCCTGTCACCTGTGTGTGGGGATTATAGAGCAGTTAGATGGAGCTGAACATGGAGCTGCAGGTGGAGCAGGTGGAGCTGAGTCAGTCTGTTATTTACTCTCTGATATTTTTACTCACCTTTCACATTTTCACCTGTGTTTCACTGCCCTCAGCTACATCATTTCACAGGTTCAACATTTGGTCAGATCTTTAGCTGCTTTAAGGAGATTATTTCACATTTTCACATTTCACTTTCTTCAGCATTTTAACGCATTTTCTGCCAGGAAAAACAAATTATCTAATTACACATGGATCTCAGCTGATGGAGGAATTAATGCAGAAGTTCTCAGCCTTTTTGAGTCACAACCTCCAGTTTAACATGCACTGGGACCCTAAAATGTTTGTATTTATTTATCTTTGTAATTAAAGAAAACAAAAATCAACACGTACGAATTAAAACCTGAACAAAACAGACCATGTTTCATTTTGAATGTTTATGTTTCAAAGTCTGAGAAAGAACAAGTTTTTGTCTTTTCATTTTTGTATAAGGATTTTAATCTTAATATGAGCCACATTAAAGTGATCAGTCCAGATAAAAACGTCTTATTTTAGGTTTCTTAAAGACAAAAATGTTGTCTGATTTGCTTGAAACAAGTCAAAAATTCATCCAAATTTTCTCGTCACGTTTCTTGAAATGTAAATAATGTCTTAGATAAAAAAAAAGTATTTTTTTACTCCATTCGCAGATTTTTTTTTTACTTGTTTCAAAATCAGACGTCATTTTTTTTCTTCAAATAACTGGAAATAAGACATTTTTACTGGCCTGTTCACTTGAATGCAGCTCATATTAAGAATAAAAAAAACAATTTTAACTAAAATGAAACATAAACACTTGATTAGATTTCAGTTTTTTCAGTGATAAATATAAACTAGTCCATGATCAATCGCTGATTGAACTCGTTCAGGTAAAAACACTGAAGTTCAGATTAAACAAATTTAGCTGATACAACAACTTTAGGAAAAATAATGAAGCAGAAACAACTAAAACAAAACTGCCTGAAATTTTGTCTCTTAGAAAATAAGAATATTAAATAAGATCAGGAAAAAAAGAGTTTTATAACAGAAATGTCAGGACAAACACATTTTTATACTTTCTGAACATTTTTCAAGTTTTCTCCCATTTTTGCCTTTTGACCATTTTTTCCACCTTAAAGTAATTTACTGTCTAATTTTTGCCACCTTTACTTATTATTTCTAATACTTTTTTATTATTTATATTTCTACATTTTATCTACTTTCTGCTGTTTTCTCCTAATTTTAAACAATTTTTTCTGCTTTTTGTCCATTTTTTCCACCTTAAATTTGTTTAATGTCTAATTTTTGACTGTTTTGCCACCTTTACTTATTATTTCTGTTAATAATTTTTTATTATTTATATTTCTTTTTTAAAATATATATTTTTATTGAGTTTTGAAAAATTTTCTAGACATCCAATTTACAATAAAATGAAATAAAACACAAGACAAGAACACAAGACCAGGCCAAAAAAAAAAAAAAAAATATATATATATATATATTATTTATATTTCTACATCATAACATATTTCACTTATTTGTATAGCTACTTTCTGCTGTTTTCTCCCAATTTTAAACCATTTTTCTGCTTTATGACCAGTTTTTCCACTTGAAACTTATTTTACTGTTTCCTTCTGACTGTTTTTGCCACTTTAACTTATTTCTATTTCTATATTTTCACACCTTAGACTTAATGTTACTGCTATTTCTGGCTGTTTTTGCCTAATTTTCTCCTAGTTTTGCTGCTTTTTGTCCATTTTTCCTCCTTAACCTTATTTATATTTCAACTTCATTGTTTTCTCCTCTTGTGTAGTTTCTCAGTCAAAGGAAGTTTTTAACAGTTTGTCTCTGTTTGAGTAACTAGAACAGAAAACTGAAAAAACTGTTTCTGATATTCTGACACATTTAAAGGAACATTTTACTGTCTGACATTAAAATAATTAGTGATTTAGGTTTAATTAGTGATTAATTGCTCAGACCTGACTCAGTGAGAGAGACAAAGATCAGACTCAGCGTCTGAAAATCTTCAGGAGAAACTGAAGCTTCTGTGTCTTTGTGCTCTATGAAGTGACAGAGGTCAAAGGTCAGAGGTCGTTCCTCCCTCCTACACTGATTTCTAACACTGATACACACACACACACACACACACACACACACACACACACACACACACACACACACACAGATGATCTGAGACTCTACTCTTTGTTCTGATCCACGTTCACTCAGACTCTTTATTCTCTCCTAACTTCCTTTTATTTATGAAGTTATTTCTCCCTGATTATCTTTCTATAAATGAATCCTAAAGTTTAGATATTTGTCTTTAGTTTGTTTCCTCAATTCAATTAACAATTTTCTTCAGATCAAGCTTCAGTGAAGTTTTCATAATGTACAGAAACATGATGAACTTGACTGAAAATTACATCAAACCATAAAACTGTGACTGAAAACTGAAAGTGAGAATTATTTTTTTTAAAATTTATTAACAAAACATGCACATCCATTCTTTAGTCTTTCACCAATAAGTGACAATAAGAAGAACAGAAAGAGCTGACTTTGATTTTAAACTTTTATATATAAAATGTTTATATATTAGATAATGAGGTGAAAAATGCTTAATTGTGTCAAGTTAAAAAAGATAAATGAAACAGATCCTGAGTCAGGAGCAAAGAGTCACATGAATCCTTCAGCCCAGCTCTGCAGGATATAAATGTAAAAACTGTACTCACACACACACACACACACACACACACACACACACACACACACACACTTGTTGTCTGAGTGTGTTTGAGAGCAGATATCACTTCAGAAGAATAAAGGCTCTTTATTCAACAGGCGGAAATAAAAGCTCTATTGTTCTCACACACACACACACACACACACACACACACACACTGATATATCAGCAGTTGTGTTCAGATGAAGTCAGAGAGTATGAAGTCACCGCTGTGATGTGTGAGATGAAACTGATCTGTGTGTGTAGCTGGGCCTGTGTGTGTGTGTGTGTGTGTGTGTGTGTGTGTGTGTGTCCTGTCAGACTGATCCAGCCTGGTTTCTTTTGGTGGTGGGGGATGAAACTTAAAGGGGGTCCCTCTGGTTAAATCTGACCTCTGTGTGACCTCTGTGTGACCTCTGTGTGACCTCTGTGTGACCTCTGTGACCTGTTGTCCTTCAAACGTCCCTGACTTCATGACCCGTCTCCTCTGAGCGTGTGCAGACTCTGTGTCGTCCTCAGGTTTGAATATTTCATGTTTGTGTCGTCTGTCAGAGCTGAAACACTCTGAGGGGCCGGCAGGTTAAACACACTTACATATTCAGCCCCCCGCCAAAATAAAACATTTCATCCACTTCACTGCCCCGCCAGAATAAAACATTTACTCAGAGCAGGTCCTGTGAGGACCGAGTCAGAAAACAGGTCAGAGAGAAAAACATCAACGCTCTGATTCAGGAGGAAGATTAAAGTCTCTGTGAGGTCAGGAGACTGAGATGGCCACTCCAGAACCTTCACTTTATTCTGCTGTAGCCAATGGCAGGTCCAACATCAAAAATATTTCACTTCTTAATTTCAAAAATATGACTTGTATTCTAAAATATCAACTTTTTATCTTAAAAATCTTAACTTCATATCAAAATGGTTATTTTCCTCAATTTTTTAGACCTTAATCTCAAATATTGGACTTTCTTTTTTTTTTTTTTTTTTGCAAAATTTTGACTTAAATCTCAGAATTTAGGCTTATTTTATCCAATGATTTCAGCTTACAATCTCATATTTCCACATTTACATCTCAGATTTTGACTAAATCCCAAATTTAAACTTTTAACCTTAAAATTTTTGACGATTAACTCAAAATTTGTATTTTTATCTCAAAATTTTGACTTTTGCTCCCAAATTTCTACATTTTCATTGACAAATTTTCACTTAATTGTCTCAAAAATTTTGACTTCTCATCTAAATTATCAACAGTCACAAAATTTTGATTTTATCTCAGAAATGTCCTTTTTCTCAACTTTTGTCCCTTGTCTTAAAATTTGGATTTTTTTTTGCTAAGTTTTGACAATTTAATCCTGAAACTTTGACTTTTATCCCAAAACTTTGACTTGTCCTTGTGAGACTGAGATGGCCACTCCAGAACCTTCACTTTATTCTGCTGTAGCCAATGGCAGGTCCACTTGTCCTTGTGTTTTGGATCATTGTCATGTGTGAACGTCCAAGTACGTCTCATGTGCAGCTTCTGGGCTGATGAGTGTAAATTTTCCTCCAGTATGTTCTGATAACATGCTGCATTCATCCTTCATTCATCAGTTTGGACCAAGTTTCCTGAGCCTTTGTAGCTCACACATCCCCAAAACATCAGTGATCCACCTCCGTGTTTCACAGTAGGAATGGTGGACCTTTCATCATAGGCCTTGTTGACTCCTCTCCAAATGGAACAATGTTTATGGTTGTGGACAAAAAGTTCACTTTTGCTCTCATCACTCCAAATGACTTTGTTCCAGAAGTTTTGAGGCTGTAAAGAAAGATGAATCCTCTCTGAGTTTATCTTGTTTCTCTCTCTTTCAGACTCAGAGCAGACCCCCCCCCTCTCTCTCTGTGGGATCAGCTGATCAGGTTTGGATCTGAGGATGGAGGAGTTTGTGTTTCTGCTGCTGCTCAGCTCCGTGCTCCTGCAGGAGGCTTCAGGTACCACTCACTTTAACTCTGAGCTCAGACGCTTTGGTGAAACTAAAATAAAAATGTTCTGCAGAAACTTTAAGGAATGTGTGTGTGTTTTTATAACGTGTGTGTGTGTGTGTGTGTGTGTGTGTGTGTGTGTTTCCAGGTGGAGACGTGTGTGTCTCAGGTCACGACAGCGGCCCAGTGTTTGAGAAACAGCCCAGCAGTTTAATTTACCCAGAAGGCCTCAGTGAAGGAAAGGTGACGCTCAGCTGTCAGGCCAGAGCCAACCCTGCTGCTTCCTACAGGTCACACACACACACACACACACACACACACACACACACACACACACACACACAGAGCAGGAGTTTATTCAAAGATGTGTACCTAGAGCTACAGCTCCACCTGGAGGAGAGAAAGTGAACTACAGCTCAGACACAACAAACCACCAACACACACACACACACACACACACACACACACACACACACACACACACACACAC